>PVIC010005483.1:0-57636 GCA_004025085.1 Thryonomys swinderianus
TTAGTACATGTTTGCAATATATAATGATTACAGTTATTGTGGGAAGTTGATACATGTACGTATTTTATTTTTGAAGCAAGGTTTTTCTCAATTGTCCAGACTGGCCTCAAACTTGCAATCAGAGGCTCTTGCTTTAGCCTTCCAAATAGCTCCATGCCCAGCTTGATGGTTAAAAAAAAAAAAAGAACAGTTTTTTTTTCCAAGTTGTTGGAATTTAAAATACTTTCAGATGGTAAACCATAGCAGCTAGGTTTTCTAAGTCATGCTTCTATTTTGAATTTAGACAAAAGAATATGAAAGTATTCAGAGATATTAAATAAAGGCTGAAAAGCTTCCTTCAGTTGGAAAATTCACTTCCTTCTAAAATGCTACGCCCAAAATTAGAATTTTCCTTCTCCTGTTTCTCCTTCTTTCTTGTTCCTAGAGTAGTTTTTACAGCCACTTCTTGAATTTATTTTCAGAATGCTTTGGATCATAAGAATGAAAGACAAGGGCCGGAGATTTAGCTTGGAGGTTCCCATACCTGCCTAATAAGCACAAGGTCCTGGTTTGATCTTGGTAACCACATACAACAATACTAGGCATGGTGACTCATGCCCACCAGCAATCAGCACCACATACCACAATGCAGGGTATGATGGCTCATGCCTGTATTCCTAGCTTTTGGGAAGCAGAGGCAGGAGGATTGTTGAGTTCAAAGCTTGCCTGGCCTCTATAGTGAGCTCAGGGCCAGCCTGAACTACAAAGCAAGACCCTGTCTCAAAAAGAAAAGAAATAATGGAGTTTTCGGCCAGTGATTTAGCTCAACTGGTACCACACTTACTTTACAAGTACAGGGCCCCAAGTTTGATCCCTGGTACAACCAAAAATAAGTGTAAGAATAATGGAGTTGGCGCCACATACATTACTGGGCATGGTGACTCACACCCCAGCAGTCAGCACCACCTGCCACAACACTGGGTGTGGTGGCTCATGCCTGTAATCCCAGCACTCAGGAGGCAGAGGTAGGAGGATTGCTAAATTTGAGGGTTACCTGGGCTAATAGTGAGCCCAGGGCCAGCCTGAACTACAAAGCAAGATTCTGTCTCAAAAAAAAAAAAAAAAAAAGAATAATGGAGTTTTTCTTTTTCATGTGACACTTTTTAAAATAACTATTGTTTTCCTGGACCTTAAGAAATCTGTGAGATGGCTCTATATACCCTACCTCTAAATAATAGAAAATCAAATAAGGACTTCAAGGTTTGGAAAGTATATGGACTTCTAAGAATTATGCAAACATAATCATTCTTCTAATTCTCTTGAAGAACAGCCTTCAAAGATCCGTTGATGAAAATTGCTCCATTAAAATTCCAATATCAGGGGCCAGAGATTTAGCTCAGTGGTTCCGGTGCCTGCCTCACAAGTGCAAGGTCCTGAGTTTGATCCCGGTAACCACATACAATGCTGGGCGTGGTGACTCACACCCACCAACAATCAATACCACATACCACAGTGCCGGGTGTGGTGGCTCACGCCTATAATCCCAGCATTTGGGAAGCAGAGATAGGAGGACTGCTGAGTTCCAGGCTTGCCTGGGCTACATAGTGAGCTCAGGGCCAGCCTGAACTACAAAGTGAGACCCTATCTAAAAAAAAAAAAAAAAAAAAAAAAAAAAAAAAAAAAAAAAAAAAAAAATTCCATCATCAGGAGTTCCTTATTACTAGCAGAAAGTATACAATTTTCAAATGTGAATAATCTTAAATTTAGCTGGTCTTTTTGTTAAGCTGTTAAATGTATTTGTAGGAAACGAAAGGGGGAAAAACTCTTTCATTTCCTTATGAGTCTGTATAATTCCTTCTCTGGAGAACTTGACTGGAATTTGACATCTTTTCCTTTTGCACATCTTCATGAGTTGAATGTCCTTGTGGGAAAGGGCCATTAATTGTTATGTTCCCTGATGAAAGTTTTGTGTACTGGAGTGAAAATCTTTCCGGTAACCAGGTTGTCCTGGTACTCCTCTAGGTTTAAAACTAGAAGTTAAAAGAGAAGAGTGATAAGCATAATAGGAAGGGGAATTTAGGATAGTATATCCATTTATGATGAGTTCAAATCAATGTCTTGGATCCTCTGAACACAGGCACTAGAACCTCCCTAGCTTCAGTACCTAGCCAGTATTGCTTGCATACATCATTGAAACTACAGGCCAGAGATCTAGCTCAGTGGTTCCAGCTACTACCTCACAAGCGCAAGGTCCTGAGTTTGATCCCTGGTAGCCACATACAGTGCTGGGCATGGTGACTCACGCCCACCAGCAATCAGTACCACATACCACAGTGCGGGGCATGGTGGCTCACGCCTGTAATCCCAGCACTCGGAAAGTAGAGACAGGAGGATTGCTGAGATCGAGGCTTGCCTGGGCTACATAGTGAGCTCAGGGCCAGCCTAAACTACAAAGTGAGACCCTGTCTCAAAAAAAAGAAAGAAAGAAAGAAACCACACCAGAGAGATTTTAGAAATGTCAGAAAAAACATCCTTTTGAACCATATGACATAAGAAGGCAAACACTAAACAATACAACCATGAAATCAAGCACCAGGATTGCAAGTATAATCGGGAAATGGATTGAACAAGCAGCACTATTTGGATTTGTTGCCTTTTTAATATGTATTTATAAAATATTTCAGCAAAAGAGATTGTAGCCTTTGGGAAATAAAACAAACATGTTACAGTGTTTGTTGTTTTGTTTTTGTTTTTTTTTTTTTGTAGAGGGTCCTTCTATATCTTATCACAGTGCCAAGACTATTTTTAGCTAGAAAGGATTCAGGATAAACATTATGCATTTTGAGTGGAAAGCACATTCATGACTTTGTTACCACAAATGCTCCTACAAATGCCACTGAAAAATCTGGTAATTCCTAATTCCCTAGGTAATAATAAGGAAGTTTAAAAGTGCATTATTTCCAAATTGTTTTTGTTTTTAAAAAAGTAGAAACAAAGCTCTAGAGCTGTATTATAGATAGATGTTACTGACTCTCTCCTTTGTATTGGGTAGGCAAATTGCTAATAAAACATGTACAATCTCTACTTAGCCACTGTGGTTACATTATTATGTACTGAAAGATTTGCACTTTGGGATTTGCTTCCAGGATCCTTTGGCTTGTTACAGACATGGCAGCAGTGATAAACCATCCATTGCAGCAGTGTTCACAGTACACAGCTGACTTTATGTTCATATATTGAATTGTGATAGTAGCAAACATGAATATATGAGCTGCTGTTGCTGTCAGAAATACAATATAAATATGGCTTGTACATTTTTTTCCTTCTGTTAAAATATGAAGTAGAATTTATCATTTGCTTCCAAGAAAAAGGAAAAAAAAAAGCTGCTGACCTTCCTCCCTATGATGTGTTTCCAGATTTTTAATCAGCTCATGGTTTGTACATAGTATTATTATCTAGATAATTTTATAAAAAGTGAAACCAAAGACAAAATTTGGCTTTGTTAATCCCTAAGAAACAGCAGTTTAAAAAGTCACATGCAACACCAAATACCACGTGGTTTAATAAAATTAATAGATTTTTTAAAAATTTAACTTATTGGTACTTTATATAAACACATCACAGTTACACTCTACATTGAGAATTTGTACCAGTATATGACAATCCCCTTCCCCTACCTACCCTACAACCTTCCGCCCCTATTATACACAAGCATTGTTTCCTTTTTTTTTTTTTTTTTTTGAGACAGGGTCTCCCTTTGTAGTTCAGGCTGGCCCTGAGCTCACTATGGTGCCCAGGCAAGCCACCCCGAACTCAGCAATTCTCTTGTCTCTGCCTCTCGAGTGCTGGGATTACAGGCGTGAGCCACCACGCCCGGCACTGTGGTATGTGGTATTGATTGCTGGTGGGCATGAGTCTCCACGCCCAGCATTATATGTGGTTACCGGGGATTGAACTCAGGACCTTGCGCTTGTGAGGCAGGTGCCAGAACCACTGAGCTAACCCTCTGGCCCTTTGTTTCCTTTTTTAAATTATCAATTTATTTCCCTTCATTATTTAACCCTAAACCCCATTTCCCTTTGAATATTTACTATTTCACAATATCGATCCTGCATTCTAGAACACATTTACAACCTCGGTTTCTCGTACCAGAGAAAATTTTTTTAAATAATATTAATGGGAATTCATTGTAATGTTGGTTAAGGCCAATAAATGAAGGCAAACTAAACAACTTGCTTTAAAAGTGCTGGAGTAAAGGTACAAGTTCAAATACAGATCTTTTTTTTTTTTGCTTTTTGAGACAGGGTCTCGCTTTGTAGTTCAGGCTGGCCCTGAGCTCACTATGGTGCCCAGGCAAGCCGCCGCGAACTCAGCAATCCTCCTGTCTCTGCCTCCCGAGGGCTGGGATTACAGGCGTGAGCCACCACGCCCAGCATTGTGGTATGTGGTGTTGATTGTTGGTGGGCGTGTCTCCACACCCAGCATTATATGTGGTTACCGGGGATCGAACTCAGGACCTTGCGCTTGCAAGGCAGGCACCGGAACCACTGAGCTAACCCTCCGGCCCTCAAATACAGATCTTGATAAAAATAAATAAATTTGTAACAAGCATTCTTCAGTGCTTTTGATTTTAGCCCTTTAGTTTTAACTCTATGTTCATTTTTGATAGTAGAAACTACTGCTTGCCATGAGATAGAAGTCACAAAAATCCCAGGTTTATGAAGAATCTCTGGCCACCCAAGTGAAATGCAGTCATTTGAAATGAGAAAGGCCAGAATCCCACTCTGAACCTTACTCTCCCCTCAGAATGAAGGTGAAAATGACACAGATACCTTGATGTCAGTTTTGTCTGTGTGCCACACCAATCCAAGAAGAGTAAGACTAAATTTTAGACAGTTCCAAGGGCAACTTCTGAGAAGAAACGCTGTCTTTTCTAACTAAAGAGACAGTGTGACATTTGTCATGTTGCATGCAGTAATGACTGTGGCACTGTGGCCTATTAGGGACGTACCCTTTCTCTATCTCTGACAGTGTCACTGTCTTTGCAACCTGAGTTCACTGTGACAAGTGCATATTCATGTTATATTTTGTTTGTATCACAGTTTCCAAAACTATATAAATATGTATTTTAAATAGTAAAATTGTAGTGACTCATGACTACTCCAGCCTTCTCCCCTCTCCCCACCAAAAAAGTTAAAAACCATCTGTGCAGGGCCGGAAGGTTAGCTCAGTGGTTCTGGTGCCTGCCTCACAAGCACAAGGTCCTGAGTTCGATCCCCGGTAACCACATACAATGCTGGGCATGGAGTCTCACGCACATCAGCAATCAACCAACAATCAGCACCACATACCACACTGTGGGGCGTGGTGGCTCACACCTGTAATCCCAGCACTCAGGAGGCAGAGACAGGAGGATTGCTGAGTTCGAGACTTGCCTGGGCTACAGAGTGAGCTCAGAGCTAGCCTGAACTACAAAGCGAGACCCTGTCTCAAAAAAAAAAAAAATCTGTGCAGTGATTTCCAGGTGCTCTGCACAGAGCTGTAAGAGTCATTGTGCTGAGCCATCGGGAGCTCATTGCTGGCCTCTGCCAGCTCGGCCACTGCTGGTGCAGCGCCCTGAAACAGCTGCTTCCTATGGGAGCCGATGCCAGAACCTTTTGCTCTGTGGTCCTTGTAACCTTAAAAAGAAAAACTGAAACCTCAGAGGGTACCACGAGGATACTGAATGAAAGATGATGCATAATTATGAACAGAAGACTTCAATAAGTGGGATTGTTTTGCAGCTCGTTTTAAATGTTCCCACGTATATTCATGTAGCAACTTAGATCATGAGTCTTCGGGTACTTTATTCACTTAGGTGAGGACAGAAAGAGAAAGCAGTGTGCCGAGATACACTGTGGTCTGTAGAAATGGCGAAGACGTGATGGACTGTCAGGCTATCGCCTCTGGAAGAGTGAGTCGCAGGGAGTGAGGAGCCAGACACCTGTGTGTAGAGAGAGCTCAGGAGTTCTGAGGGCTCCTTGGCTACTGGGACAGAAATGGAGCCTTATCTGTGCCTTTATTAAAGAGCCATCACGTGGTAGGAACAGTTATTCACACTATTCATTTGTGCTCACATTGATCATGAAATGTTACTTCTCCACTGGAAGCAGATGGCCAATATGCCCCAGGTTTTTGATTAATATATAATCAGAACTAGCCATGTGGTTTACAAGAATGAGATTAAGACAGATTTGAAGGTGACAGCAGGAGATCAGTAAACCAAGTGCACACTTCTCTGAGCTGGGATCTTGTGCGGCTCGTGGGTCACCTGCCCAGAAGCCAGCCTGGCATGTGATCCCTGTATCCAGGTACAGTTAAACTTCTATTCGTATATGCGACTTTCAAACACTCAGGTGAGCGTGTAAATGACCACAGAAGAGCAGTGGCTGAGTCTGGGTGGGAGCAGGAGAAATGGTCCTTAGAGGACAGCAGGTCCCTTGTCACACTATAGTCCCGAGACTTTAGCTTATCTTCAGCACATTCTCTCTTAATTTCCTAAGGAAATCCATAAAACAGAACTATCAGATGCAATCAAAACTGTAGTTAAAGGGTTTGCGGACACGGTGATCTCGTACCCACCACAGTTAAGGTGGCAGCCTTCTCCTTGATTTCTACACTAGGAGGCAGAGCTTGAGAGGGTCAGGTCATGTCGCAAGGTCTTGCATTAGCAGATGGTAGCACCAAGACTAAGATTCGGTTTTCCAACCATGAGGACTACCATAGTTCTCTACTTCCTACTTTGGGAATGTTTCCCAACATACAACCTGCCTTCTCAACCTCACCATATTGGTTTCATACTTTTCCAGTGAACTTGATAACAGATTTTCCTCCCAGAGGAAAAGAGAATCTCCACTACAGCCTTCTAGGCAAAGCATTCTTGAAGGAAGGGCTTCAGTTTTTGTGGAATTGTGGGTCCAGAAACAGATCGAAATAATTAGGGGTGTAGCTGAGAACCACTGGATGTAATTGAGGAGTGGAGAGGAAGCTGGCAAGTTTTCCCAAAGGTGACTCTTAACTTCTACAAGTGGCCTTGTTTAAGAGACTCTTCAGGCATGATCAATGACAAACAGGAAAATTTGAGAGCTAGAAACAAAGTAGCACTACCTAGGGATTAGTCCAGGAAAGCTCCTGAGTGGTATCTTCTCTGTTCTCCTTTCCTTTGTAACATGCTACTCAGTCTCATGCCTGGTAAGACATAGCTCTTTGTTTTAGAAACTTGTTTTTCTTTGTTAATACAGTGGCAGTGAGAAAGGGCTGATTTGCAAAGGAGGGACAGTATTAATCTAGATCCAGGGGGAGTTGTTTGCACAGTCCTCAAAGCTTGGTCACAGGATTTCATCAATAAATACTGTGAGTGTTACTCCCCACATACACCAATTTGTTCTATAAATTTAATAAAGAAAATGTTTCTTTCAGCATAGCCTTAATTGTGCTTTATAAAATGTATACAAAAGCTAAATCTTGGGGCTAGGGATTTAGCTCAGTGGTTATAGCACCTGCCTTGCAAGGCGCCTACCTTGCAAACTCATTGCTGTGAGTTCGAGGCTAGCCTGGGCTACATAGTGAGTTCAGAGCCAGCCTGAATTACGAAGCAAGACCCTATCTCAAAAAAAAAAAGTTAAATTTTTAATAAATTAGAATAAATAATTAACAAGAATCCCAATATTTTTTTCTTCCTTAGTGAGTTATCTTTTTGCTCTTAAAAAAAAAACACTACTGTTAAGAGGGATGTGGCAGCATGTGCCTTCAGTCTCAGCACTTAGGGAAACAGAGGAGAATCATGAGTTCAAGCCTAACCTGGGCAATTTAGCAACTTAGACTCTGTCCCAAAAACAAAAAAAGTGGCCAAAGATATAGCTCAGTGCAAAGGCCCTAGATTTAATCCCCAGTACTCTCCTCGCCTCCCCCCACACAAAAAGATTACACTGCGGTTCTAAAGAAAGTACCCCATCTATTTTGCTGGAGCATTTGAGCTGTGAGTTTTTCAATTAAAGTTTGAAATTACAATTACATATTTGATATTAGAAGCTCTTGTATTTTAAAAACTTTCTTTCCCCCTAAATCAGCGATTCTCAAAATGTCGCACCCTAACCACCACATCATAGTAACTTGGGAAACTGGTAAAATGCATATTTGTGAGGTTTATCTCAGAGCTACAAAAATCAGGAATTCTAGGCCCTAGGGCCCAGAAATGTGTTTTATACTCATCTGTCTTTTTAAACAGATGAGTCAGATGCACACCAAAGTTGACGAGTCCCCCACCTAGGCCTTCCTTTGTCACCAATTCCGTTACTGCCATGCATTTATAAAATGTACAGCATTCTGAAGTGTAAATGATGAGACTTAATGTCGTCCCGTGTGGTTTCAGGATTTACTTCAGATGCAGTATGAGGGAGTAGCTGTGATGAAAATGTTTGACAAGGTGAAAGTCAACGTGAACCTGCTCATCTACCTGCTCAACAAGAAATTCTATGGGAAGTGACATGTCCACGGAGGTCTCACAGATTCCAGATCACTTGGATGGAGAAATGAGTTCATTAGTATTTTGGTTTTTAAACACAACTGAAATCACTGCTTATAAACGTGTGATTTATTTTAAAGACCGAAACTGTTTTGAAGAATGTACCCATGTGCCTTTTTGATACTCTGATACTACAGCAGAATGACACACAGAATGAATTATGCAAACACGTTCACATCATACTGCGGGGTTGGTACTATGATTTGAAACTCTCGACACCCTGTGATTGGTTTCAGGTAGGGGGGAAAATTTAGCTGATTTAGGGACAAATAAGTAAACCTATTTTCCTATAAACAATTTAAAGTGTCCCACTTGAATAATGGAATTCTTCAGAGATATTTTTAATCTGTGGAGAGATAGAAACCTAATTAATTTGTAATGAATTGTTTAGACACATAGTGCTAAGCGCTGTCTCTGGGAATTACCCATTTTAAAGCTACCTTTTGTGCAATTCAAAATGAAGTTTTTATAAGTAATTGAAAGTGACAATACAATAACACTTTCTGTATAAAAGTATATATTTTAAGTGATCTGTTCCTACTAAGTGAAAGTGCACTACTGCCTCATGTGAGGACTCTCCTACAGAGTCTGAAATCAATTAAGGAACCACAGAGATAGCAATCGGCCCTCTCCCACCCTTTACAATTTATTTGAATACTTCAATTGTGCCTCTCAATTTTTGTAATGCTACAAAATCAGTATCTAGATGGTTTTTAAGTGTATTCTCTGAAGATTGTTTTATGTAAAATAAATGTTACTGAATTACATTGATGTGCCTTTTCAGTTGTCTCAATTCTAAGTAATTTAGTGAGTAGAAGATTGGGGAATTTAGAAAAATAAAGTATCAGAAGCTACATAGTTAAAGTACTACCTGCAGCTAAAACAAGAGAGTTGATTTTTTTCTCTTCAAGTTATACAGTTGAGAGACAAATGGGATGTCTACAAGGTGACCCCAGGATCCAGCCTGACCAGTCGACTCTATACTTGGACTGATTCCCAACTACCAGGAAAAAAGGAAGAAGTCTAAGAAAACCATTGTAAATTATACAGGTCAATCAGTTTAAATTCGATTAGCTAAAACTTAGTAACATGGTTACAGCCAGCTGAATACAGTCTCTACCTTAGTCCACTCTGTGTTGCTGTAACAAATAGTCTGAGGCTGAGCACTTTATGATGAGAAGTGGTGTGCTTAGCTCTTTACTCTAGATGTCTGTGAGTGTGGCACAGAAGCCTGTGAGCTTTTGCTAGGAGCCTCATGGCAGACGATCATGTGTGTGGAAGAAACAAAACATCAGGGGAACATGCTTTGTAGCAACCCACTCTGTGGTGACTAATCTTCCCCCAAAGGCCCAGCTCACTCTTTTAAGACCAAACCAATCTTGAGACACCTGATCCAGTCTCCACAGGATGTCAGTCCACTCCTACATGTACAGCCCATCACTTTATTATCTCTTAGAGTCACCGCCCCCTCAGCGTCCTCTCAATGGGCCACCCTCAGGAGGGCTAAGCCCCCCTAACCCAGGGCAACTAGAACCACAGGAGGCTCCTGGCCAGCTTCTTCCCTAGCCTCATAGCTTTCCTTACTCCAAGTAAGTTTTTTCTTTCAGAACAGTGAGCAGTTGAGCTATAGTTTGATTTTGCCAAATGACTCCACTCCTATATGTTGTTATGTTTGTTCGACCATGTTTCCACTGTTACAAAAGCTGTCTTTGATCTAAAAGTTTGAGAGGCTAGTCCCATGCTCCCCTAAACATTTTTGTGGTGTCTGAAACTTAAAAAGGGGAAAAAAGACTTTAGGAGCTCTGTAGCCACACTCCAGAGAAGAGCTCTAGGAAAGCTGCAAGAGAAGGAAGATCAGTCTCTCCCAGCAGTTGGTAGCCAACAGGGAAGCCCCTCAGTGCGGTCATTGTCTCATATAAAGATTAGGACTACCCATGTACACGGATGTGGATGTGTGGTTGGACACTAATTAGAGGTGCTAGCCACGATGTGATTTTTACGGCCTCATGGTTAAGTAGTGACTTGTGGTATTCTGCAAATATCCCAACAGGCAAACCACAGAATTCTGAATGGAGAATATTCTAGTGAGATTCTGGTGAGCTTTGAAAAATCTTTTGTCTCTGTTACTGAAATCAGGACTTGATAACAGGTTCAAATGGAGCTGTATAACCCCAGGGGACAGGTATTGTTTCAGTTTCCCTGTAAGTTCAGAACCCAGGCTGCCTCATAAGTGACAGGACAGATATGGGTTCCAGCAGTGGAGTGATAAGAAGCAGGCCCACCATCCACTGCCCCTCAGGAGCCAGTACTACTTGTAGGCTGGCTCTTGTATGAATAGGGCTTGTTATGGTTTTAATATGAAGTGAGCCCCAGAGACTTGTGAAGTGAAGGCTGGAGTCCCAGTACAACCGTGTACAGAAGTGGGGTCTAGAAAAGGAATTGGACCATGAAGGCTCTGGCCCAACAAATCTACTGATGTGTCATAGTGGAATGAGCCGGTGGGAGGTGGTACCTGGTTGAAGGGCGTGAGTCAGAGTCATGTCCTTAGGGATTATGTGTTGTTGTCCCCAGCCTCTTCTTATCTGTCTCTGTCTCTCACTTTTCTTTCTCTGCTTCCAGGTCACCACGAGGTAAACAGCCTCCACCTCTACATGCCCTGGCTCCCATGGCGTCTCTACCTTCTCCTTAGGCTCAAAGAGAGGAATCCAGTTAACCATGAATTTAAACCTCTACACTGAGCAAAAATCAATCTTTCCTCACTTTAGGTGATCTTCTTAGGAATTTTGTCATAGTGATGAAAAACTGACTAACCCAGGTCTTTTAATATTTAAGTCAAACAGTGAAAATCCTTTCCATTTCCAAACAAGTTAACTTATACTGATTTACTAGGTTGCCTGGCTATTGAACTGAAATGTGTTAGGAAATCAACAAGGAGAACTAAAAGACAATTTACTTTTTTTTTTTTTTTCCGAGACTAGGTCTTGCTTTGTAGTTCAGGCTGGCCCTGAGCTCACTGTGTAGCCCAGGCAAGCCTGGAACTCAGCAATCCTCCTGTCTTGCCTCCCGAGTGCTGGGATGACAGGCGTGAGCCACCATGCCCAGCACTGTGGTATGTGGTATTGATTGCTGGTGGGCGTGAGTCTCCACACCCAGCATTGTATGTGGTTACCGGGGATTGAACTCAGGGCCTTGCGCTTGCGAGGCAGGCGCCGGAACCACTGAGCTAATCCTGTGGCCCGAGAATTTACTTTAATTAGAATGAAAGGGGGTGTTTTGTTTTGTTTTGTTTTGTTTTGTTTTGAACAGATACTGAATTTCACCTTCATTTAGCACTCCTAAGCCATCAGAATTGTCTACCATTCTGTCCATGGGGTAACTGTTGATACAGGAGAGAGTTAACTACTTCTAAGACCAAAGTACCAGGTTTATAACCAAAAATAGAAACAAGACTTCTACACCTTACTTGATTACAGCCTTTTTTTTTTTTTGAAAAATAAATGTGAACCTAGAATACTCACACCTACTTTGAATATAAAGGAGTAAATTACTAGACAAGTTGTTAGAATATGAAGTCTATTGTCTTTGGAAAGCTTTGATTAGAGGCAGGGTAGCCAGAATATCTGAAGCTGGTAGGTCATCTAGTGGTTTAAAAGGAGGTTTCATACTATCGTTAGATTAAAACTTTCACCAACTCGACACCCTCTTTTGTTCTAAAATACCCCCAAATATCATAAATGGGAGGGTAGTATGGGAATAGCTCGTAGTATTTGGTGGCAAGCAAGTTAAAACGGACAAAATGAAAAGCAAGAGCTAATCCCAAGTAGTTTCAACATGAATCCTGCCGCAAAGCTGAGATTTTATTTCTGAGGAACATTGTCAATTTAGGTGAAGGAAACTTTAAACATGATAATCATCTCTGGTTAGGGAGTTTCTCTATTCTGTACGCACATTTGCACTAACGTTAACGAAGGACCTGGTGGGGGTGGTAGGCAGCAAAAGCAATAAAGGCACTGGCACATTCTCCACAAGTATGCAAACAGTATAGAGACTTGGGAAACTTTGAGGACAAAACAGCAAAAAGAACATCACCACAGATCATAATACAACATTAGAAATCCATCTAAACATCCAATCAAAACTCTCACTGATTTATAGGTTGAACACTTAATGAAATTGGCAATGCATTTAGACTTGAACTACACAGATGTATGTACTGAAACTTTCAATAAGTAGCTGAAATGGTCCATTAGGGAGAAGCACTGAGTATTAGCAAATTGAGCAAACAGCTCAAAAACTTAAAAAATAAACCAAAGAAAGAAAAAAAATGTAAACTTTGTGAAAACTAATGACATTGAAAATAAACAACATGAACAACAAAACAAGGTGAGCGTTGAAAACCAGTGACTTCCAAGCTCTGGTCTGATTACTCAGGAAAAAAATAAAAGTATATTAGGAATTAAAAAATGTGGGCTGGCAATGTAGCCTGTAATCCCTAGTAGTACAATCCTTAGTACTGCTAAAAAATAGCTTTGGAATAAAGAAATTTGAGTCATTTATACGCAAATGGACACAACTTGAGGACACACTAATAAGTGAAATAAATAAGTCACAGATATGTAAATACCGTATCTTTTCTCTGGTATGGGAACCTGTAGATATATAAATGACTTCTAGAATATATGATAGATTTTGTGAAATAGGGAATATTCAAAGGGAAAATGGTAAGGGAAAATAATGAGGGGAAAGAATAAATATGATTTAAAAAGAAAAAGGCATATGTATATACGGGATGGGGTTGTTGAGGGGTGGGGGTTGTAGGGGGGTAGGGTAATGAGTAAAAATGAGAATTGACTCGTGTCATGTATTGGTACAAGTTCCCCAATGTTGAGTGTGATTGTGAGCTGTATATAAAATGTACCGATAAAAAATTTAATTTAAAAAATAACTTTGGAGGCCTGGAGATTTCGCTCAGTGGTTCTAGCACCTGCTTAGCAAGTGCAAGGTCCTGAGTTTGATCCCTGGTAACCACAAACCACAATACCGGGTGTGGTGACTCACACCCACCAGCAATCAGTATCACATATCACAGTGCCAGGCGTGGTGGCTCACGCCTGTAATCCCAGCACTCAGGAGGCAGAGGCAGGAGGATTGCTGTGAATTTGAGCCTTACCTGGGCTATATAGTGAGCTCAGGGCCAGCCTGAACTAGAAAGCAAGACCCTGTCTCAAAAAGAAAAAAAAAAAAAAACTTTGGAAGAATAAAATGTAATATATACATAAAACCAACTTGAAACAAGCCTAGAAAATGCAAGTTGTAGAGTTCCTAAAATGTATTATAAATATTCAAGAATATTTGTAATATTTTTGGAAACATACAAATGTGCTAGAAGTACAAATATGGATGAGAAAGTCTTCTAGTCAGGCATGAGAATGAAGTCAGAAAAGAGCACAAAAAAAGCTGTAAACAGTAACTTGGGACGTCTGTACTAACCCCAAGGAGAAGCCCTGTGTTTCATCATGTGTGTACTCGAAACAGTGACAAAGGAAGTGGCAAAATACAGTCATCCCTCCATATTCTCTAGTCAACAGAGGGTGGAAAATATTCAGGAAAAAAAGGACTTTCTTGTCATTAGTCCCTAAAAAATACAGTATAAAAATCTTGTATATAGCATTTACATTGTATCAGGTTTATATAATTGAAAGAAGATTAAAGGAGCCAGGAGTGGCTCACACCTGCAGTCCCAACACTTGGGAGGCTGAGGCAGCAAGATTGCTGAATTCAAGGCCAGTCTGGACTACCTAGTGAGACCCTGTCTCCAAAATTTAAAATACAGCTGAGCTCTGTGGCTCAAGGCTATAATCTCAGCACTTGGAAGGCAGAGGCAGGAGGATTGCTGTGAGCTCAAGGCTGTCTTGGGCTACATAGCGAGCTCAGGGCCAGCCTGAACTACAAAGTGAGACCCTGTCTCAAAAAATTAAATTAAAATTTTAAAAGGCAAACTGAAGGATGTGTGAAGGTTATATATAAATACTATGCAATTTTATAAAAGGAGACAAACATCCTTAGATTTTGGTATTCTTGCAGGTCCTGGACCTGAATCCCCTTGCATACTGAGGACTGGCAGTATATGGAACCTTGTCCAGGTCTCTTCCCAGCCCTCTTATAGCCATGGTTTCCAAAATATGTTCCTCTCACCCACAGCAGCGTGAGCAGCATCTAGGAACTTGTGACTCGAACCCAAATTCCATTCCCACAACTACAACTTTCTAACCAGAAGGACAATGTTCTATTAGAACATTAGAACCATACACACTGTCTGTTGTGTTCCTCATTTGAGAAGGATTTGTCTTGTCTTTTATCAGCCTCATTTACACTAATTTTCACAGAAACCACACAACTGTGTACCCTCAGAAATGAGTGACTGGGACTGGACAGAGCCTTTGTCGGTTGCACCAGCATTAGTCGCCCAGGCTCTCTGCTGTCTCTTAGTTCTGTCTCTTAGCATATTTTTTTCAGGCCTGTGTCATATACTGGGCAGGTGGGACTGGAGACTTACTGCAGGAGTCCCCCTCAAGCCCAGAGCCTGAGGAATGCTGGGCAAGCACTGGCCACTGAGCTACAAGCCCCAGTCTGACTGCATTTTAAGACAGGTCTGGCAAGTTCCTCACAGTGGCCTCAGATTTACAGTCCTCCTGCCTCAGCCTCCCAAATAACTAGGATTACAGACGTGCACTTCTACACCTGGCTAAAAGTGATAAATCAATGGCATTTTAGGAATAATTTTTAGGAATTATTTCTGTGTGCAGAAATAATTTTAACAGTCTACACATACTCTTGGATATCTTTTCCTAAGGGGACTGAACTGGAAAAGATCTTAAACATTATGCAGCTGAGTAGTTGCACAAATTATTGAGCAACTTCTGTGGACCACAAGATGCTTAGCTGCAAAGGTGATGGGAAGATACAAAGAAGAAGGTGTTTTGTCTCCTGGTAAAGGGATGCTTTCTCCACGGGTAGAAGCCCAGGACTTTAGCTGGGGAATTATACTTTATGCAAAATTCCCTTTCCAAAGCCTTGGTTGGAAGTTTGCCTGGTGACTGTCCCCGGTATTCACCGTGGCCTGTAGATTCCCCAGTAAGAGTCTCAGGGTCTGTGGCTAAACTTTCCTACAAACAGCTTATTTGAGGGTCCCATTTCTGTGAGGTCCAGAAGCGATGCTCCCCAGACTCCAAGCAAAACAAAACAAGGCTCCGCTCCACCAAGCCTCAGCGGGGACGTTCCCTGGGAACCTCTTGGCCTGCACCGGGGCTCCACTCTGCCCAGCGTTTAGACCCAGCGTTTAGAGGACGCTTTGAAAACTCCCCGGGCGGGGGCGGGCAGGCGGGTGCGTCGCCCTCGGGGTCTCACCCTGGGGTCCGCGCAGTGACCACTCAGGCCGCTCCGGCTACAGGAGCTGAGGGCGCGCGAGAGCTGGGTGGGGGAGGCTGCTGCTATGACTCCTCTAACTTGATGAAATAGAGCAACGGGGTTCAAATGCCGAGAACTCTGTCCAAACATTTGGACGACCCTGTCCCGCAGCATAAACCTTTAAATCCATTTCCCTATATCGCGGGAGCAGACACCGAGCTTCCCAACCCGGCGCCGCGCGAAACTCGAGGTCCCGCCGGCCCCGGGTGCGTCAGGGTCGGGACGAGCTTCGCGGCACCGACCGCCGGGAGCAGCCGGAGGACAAAGCGCCGTCCCCGCGGCGAGGGGCGCGCAGGGGCGGTGGCGGCGGCGGCGGCGGCCGCGGGGGGGCGCCCGACCTGCGCTCCCGGATCCCCGCCGCGCCCTGCCGTGTCCCCGCCTCGCGAGAGACCCGCGGTCACCCCGAGCCGCCGGCGGGACCGCGGCAGCCTCCTCCTGCCTGCGGCGCCGAGCAGGCCGGGCCGGGAGCGGACTCCGCGCCGCGAGGGGACCATGGGGCCGCGGCGCCTGTTGCTTCTCGCCGCCGGCCTCAGCCTCTGCCAGCAGCTCTCGGCGAGCTCCCGGGCCCGCAAGCCAGGTGAGGTCGGGGGTTGGAGGCGCGACGGGGCGCGGGCCGGGTGTTCCTTGAGTTGCACCCGCCTCGGGGTCCGCGGAACCCGCGCCGGGGTCGGGCCGAGCGCCCGAGTCCCCTCGCGGGCCGCGCTGCTCACCTCGGATTCAGCGCCCGCCTACCCGGCGGCCGGGTGGGTGGGACCGTCCCGGGGTCTGGCTCTCGGGGAACCAGCGTCGCGCAGGCCGCCCCCGAAGAAAGTGGACTCGCGTGGCCCCGCCGCACACAGCCGGGCCGCCCCCCTCGGCCGTGCGTTGTTGGCTTTGCTTTTCTCCTCGCGCACTTTGCGCGGCCCGGCGGATCCGGCACAGACGGGTGCCCTGGCGGTGCTGCTGGGCGCGGGATGCGCTGCGGTAGGACTGTCTCCGCCGGGCGGTGGCGCGGGTGCCGCTTTGTTAGGTCCCGGGAACCCCTCCTGGGCCAAGAAAGGGGACCCTCCCGGGGTCAGGCTCTGGCGGTTGCCCGAGCCCGCTCTGCCTTTCTTAGCGGAGGGTTTAGTCCCAGCGACAGAAGCCCAGCTGAGTGTTTTTCCGTATCTGGCTGCTAAGTAAACACCGTTGGCCCATCTGTTTTATTAGATGTTCCCCGTTCGCCTTCCTCCAAAGCAAAGCAAGAGGAGTTTTTAATCAGGAAGGGAGAAAAATGTGTTTTAAAACTTCTGAATAACAAGATTACTTTAGCAACTTCTGGCCATTCTTTTCTGCAAATTTTGTTATCAGTGAAAAAAAATGTGTGCTGTTTTACTCCCACACATCCAGATTAAGAGGTGACAAAGACACAGCCTGTTCTCTCTCTGCCTCTTTGTTCAGGGTGGGTTGAGGAGATGCTTTTTGGAAACTGGGGCCTGAGTGTAGCAGCATTAACAACCTATTGTCACCAGAGCTGTTCAGGGCGATGTGGCAAATTGAAAAGTTGTGATATATGAATTCATGGGGCGGTTGTGTGACTGTCCAGTTTTATTTGAGGACTAGTGCTTGAGAATACGAATTTTTGTCTAAGATGTGGTCGTAAGGAGACAAAGGGGTACACACAGACGCCTGGTCCTCTAGCCACTCTCTGGGAGTAATCCCCGGGAGGCTTTGGGCTCCCTGTGGGGAGTGATGCTAAAGTAAAAGCTGTTGTTTTCTGCCCTGTTTTTTCTTTCCTCTGGAACGGGAGGCGGGCGCTTGCTAAGACAGACAGAAAGGCAGCTGACCAGACTTAAGCTAATTTGCCCACACGGAGCCAATTTGGGAGGGAGAGAAGTGTGTGGTAAGTGCAATATTCTCGGTCAGGACCTGGGGCAGGAATGATTACAACCTGGATGGCTGCATTTCACTCTCTCCACAGGCCCCCTAAGGTAGGAGTTCATCACCTTTTCTAGTTCTAAACTGAGGCCCAAGGACCACAGCATGGAGTGTGGGGAAGCAGCCGTGGGAATGGCCCTCCCACAGGGCTGGCAGGCAGTAAGTGTGGCCTTATCTTTAGGGAGTTTGAAATCACTAATCAAACTAAGCAGGTTTGCTTTCTCTAATTGCTGTGTACTGGCAGTTCTGAACAGTGTGTGTCTGGGCTCTGGGACGGCTCCCTTTGTCATTAGAGCACCCCGGCCTCCTGTGGCTTTCCTCGGCCCTGCCCCTGATGTGTGCTTTTTTGCAGGGCTTTCAGACTTACTGTCTTGTCGTTTTGTGGTATGTCCCCACCCTGGCCAAGATTATAAACTTCCAGTTATTCCACGTGGCATCTGGAACACATGTTCACTCTGCAGATATTTACTGAGGAACTTGAAAGCTCATTCGTTAATTAGATTGGATTCCTTTGAGCCAGCAATTTGAGGGAGGTGACTTGACATCCATTGAAGAGACCAGTGTTCAAGAGCAAGAGGCAATGAGTATGGGTTTTATAAGGTCCTAGAGGATGAGAGGGCTCAAGAAGAGTTGGTAGTGACTATCGGATCCCACTGGGTGAGGGATCCCAGACAGGGCCCTCCTACCCCAAGGGTGAAGCCCAGTTCCTTAGCAAGGAGCAAGGGACCAGGGATGGATGGGTTGCTGGCTTCTTTCTAGCACCCCATCACACCTCCTCCACTTTCCCCTGGCTCCACCCTCTTCCTCCTCCTCTAAGGAGTTTGCTTTCTCTAGCTTTGGTGTCACCCCCTCTGCCCAGAATGACCTCTCCATCCGTCACACAGTCCCATTTAATTAGAACCTGCTACCCTGTGTAGAGCACCTGTCACAGCTGGCAGCTGCCTGGACACACTACCTAGTTTGCCTTCCTTACTGCTCACACATGCTTTGAAGTAGCAGTCATCCTCTTATAAGGGAGGACACTTTCCTGAGCGGAAGCTTTCTCTCCTACTCCTGTAGAGAAGAAGCTACCTCAATCCCCGTGATTCCCTGAAGTGCCCCACTGTGCTCCCTAGGACCTGTGCACCCCATCAACCCGATGTACCAGAGGACAGTCACGTGGGGAACCTTCCCACAGGGACTGCTGTTCTGCTTTCACTTTGGGGAACAGATTGGGAGACTGTGAATAGACTGTTATTCTTTTTCTTTCTTTCTTTTTTTTGAGACAGGGTCTCGCTTTGTAGTTCAGGCTGGCCCTGAGCTCACTATGTAGCCCAGGCAAGCCTCGAACTCAGCAATCCTCCTGTCTCTGCCTCCCAAGTGCTGGGTTTACAGACATGAAGTACTGGGATTACAGATGTGATCTTTTTCTTTCTTTTTTTTTTTGAGACAGGCTCTCGCTTTGTAGTTCAGGCTGGCCCTGAGCTCACTAAGGAGCCCAGGCAAGCTGCCGCGGACTCAGCAATCCTCTTGTCTCTGCCTCCTGAGTGCTGAGATTACAAATGTGAGACACTACACCTGGCATTGTGGTATGTGGTGTTGATTGTTGGTGGGCATGAGTCTCCACGCCCAGCATTATATATGGTTACCGGGGATCGAACTCAGGACCTTGTGCTTGCGAGGCAGGTGCCGGAACCACTGAGCTAACCCTCTGGCCCCTTTTTCTTTCTTTTTGATGAGGTCTTGCTATGTAGTCCACGTTGCCTTGAACTCACTATGTAGTCTACTACCCTCGAACTCACAGTGATCCTTCTGCCTCAGCCTCTCAGTTATAAAATTCCAAGTGATAGCAGAGACCAACGGGAATCAGGACTTTATCTAGGTTTTAGATGAACTCCAGCTCAATAGATTCCTGCTCAGAGGAAGAGCCATGAACTAAGAAAAGTTCCAGTTTTTATACATTTAATCAAAGGGGAGGTGATCTTTCTAGTGATGTGGCAAGTGAGTTTACCAGAACAAGACAAAGGCAGTTTCATAATTTAGCTTTGTAAGAAGACAGAGCCTTGGGCCAGGCATTTAACTCAGTGATTCTAGCATCTATCTGGCAATGCAAGGTCCTGACTTCAATCCCCTGGGCTAGATAGTGAGCTCAGGGCCAGCCTGAACTAAAGCGAGACCTTGTCTCAAAAAAAAAAAAAAAAAAGAAAAGGGAAAAGAATAAGATGACAAAGCCTTGTGACTTATATGAGAGCAGAGTGCCATACACTGTTTACAGGATATAGCTGTTAGTTTTTTTGTTTTTGTTTTTTTGAGGCAGGGTCTCACTTTGTAGTTCAGGCTGGCTCTGAGCTCACTGTGTAGCCCAGGCAAGCCTCAAACTCAGCAATTCTCCTGCCTCTGCCTCCCGAGTGCTGGGATTACAGGCATGAGCCACCCAGCACTGTGGTATGATGTATTGATTGCTGGTGGGCGTGAGTCACCATGCCCAGCATTGTATGTGGTTACTCCAGGACCTTGTGCTTGCGAGGCAGGTGCCAGAACTACTGAGCTAAATCTCCGGCCCCCATAGCTGTTAATTTTATCAGTACCAGAACAAGCTACAGGAGAGAGAGAGTGATTCAAAGTGAGAGGGATCTTCCCAAGATAGGGAAGGACTTATTCTTTTTAAAAATCTTTCTTCATTTCTTCTCCTAGTGCTTTCTATAACAAGTTTTAGTAGGGAGCATCATCTTTATCATCATCATCATTATCAATTTTTTCATCACTGAGTATAGGTTAGTACTTGGTTAGGGTCATCATTCGAGTGGTGTTGTGCCTATAAACTGTCAGTCTCTGTGCCTGACTGAATGTTTTTGACAAATAGGGGTAAAAAACAGTGGAGAGTTATAAAAAAGAGGATAAGAAATTTATGTTGTCATTGTGATTTTTTTTGTGGATCCCCAAGCTTGGCCATGCACAGACTGATAAGCTTCTGGAGTAACCAGGGCAGGGTTGCTGGCCATAGGCTTCTGCCATGTGTAGACCAGTCAGCTTCCAGGTGACTAGAGCAGGGCTTTTGTGTTTTCTTTTCCTTTCTTTTTTTTTTTTGGTGACAGCCTAATCTTGTCACAGGATCCGCTGGTTCAGGTGGTCTGGATCCTGCTGGCTGATTACTTCCCTTGAGCTGTTGGTTTAGGCAACTTTGGCAGATCTGAGACACAGTTCCTGCAACTTTAACAATAGTAGGGGTGACAAGATTACCATTGAGGCCATCCCATTCCCCTACAGGCCCCAGAGTTGTTGATTTTGTTGTTGTTATTGTTGACCCAAGCATTCTGCAGGCTTGAAGGGATGTATTGGGTCTGTTAGGCTCATGGGCATTTTCTCCTGTATCCAGCTATGGATTTCTTGCGGGAATATTCTCCAAGCCTCCGCTAGGTCAATTCCCCTATTTTATAAAAATTACTCTTAATTTGACTTATGATTTGGGGTGGTCGGGCAGACAAAATCTTAGAAGATGGGTACCCAAGTTGTTTGGTGGAGGTGCACCAGACTCAGAGGATGACCATGGGCATTGATCCCACCTCAAGTGAGTTTCTTGACAATATTTTTCAGCAGTAATTTGATTATCTGGTTCATATGTTTTATCTTTCCTGAAATCTGTGACTAGTAAGCTGTGTGAAGCTTTCTTTCTTTTCTTTTTTTAAATTTTATTTGTTTTTAGCATCCATGTGAGCTCCTAGACTATCTCAGCTATGAATGCTGGTCCGTTGTCTAACTGTAAAGCTAAAGGTAAACCAAATCTTGGGATGATGTCCCTTAAGAACACCTTGTTCACCTCTCATACCTTTTCTGTTTGGATGGCACAGGTCTCAACCCATCCTGAGAGGGTACAGAGAAGCATCAACATATGCTGATAGCCATTGACTCAGACAATTCAATAAAATCTATAAGCAAGTTTTCACATGGGGCAGCTTCTGTTTCCTGGACACTTGGGTGTCAGGCAGACCCTTGGCTTAGGTTCTTTGGGCATAGGTTTTCATTGCTTATGAACATCTCAAGTAATGGCATATAGAAACATCAGCCCATGTGTTTCTAGTCCTGTTTTTCCTTGTATGATCCCAGATGGAATTGTCACATGAACCTTGGGGGCCCAACATTTCAGGGATAGCCAGCCTCCCATCAGCAGATTTCCATTATTCCTTTATATATTCTCTACTTTCTTGGGCAAACTAGGCTTTTTTATCTAAGGTATAGTTTGGGGTCTGTAGGATAGGAAGCTCTGGAATGAGGGCCATGACTAAAGCCACTTTTTTGGTGGGAGCTGCCATAGCAGCCCACCTGGCTTCTCTGTCTGCTTTTTTGGTTTCCTCTGGCTTCTAACGTTCCCGTCTGTTGGGTGCCCTCTCTGGTCCACCAAAGTTATGGCTTAGTGAGCTCTTTGAATGGTCAGTCGTTGTCCCTAGATTAGCTTCTCAGCCTCTTGAGCCAGCTGGGCAGTGGCAGCTAGTGCTGTGGAGCATGAAGGTCATCCTAGGGCCGTGGTGTCTAAATTGTTTTGACAAGTATGTCATTGGGTAATGGCAGGATCTCAAGACATGGGTTAAGACTCTTATGGCCATTCCTTTTTGTTTAGAAAGGCTGGTTATATTTGGCACTCTTATTGTTGGGGCCTGAGTCAAAACTTCTTTGATTTGTTTAAATGTGCTCTCTTGGTTAGCTCTCCAGAGAAGCGGCTCCCTTTAAAACCCCCTCTGGAACTCCAGTGGCTCTTATAATAGTCATTTCTTTTTTTTAATTTATTTTTGAGACAGGGACTCGCTTTATAGTTTAGGCTGGCCCTGAGCTCACTATGTAGCCCAGGCAAGCCTGGAACTCAACAGTCCTGCTTCTGCCTCCCAAATGCTGGGATTACAGGCGTGAGCCAACAAACCCAGCATTGTGGGGTGTGGTACTGATCACTGGTGGGCGTGAGTCACCACACCCAATATTTTATCTTGTATGTGGTTACCAGGAACCTTGCGCTTGCTAGGCAGACGGCAGAACTGCTGAGCTAAATCTCCAGCCCCCAGTCATTTTTTTTATAATGGCCTAATAAGTCATATCATCACAGAGTACTTGGCTCCACTGTCTATTTGAAATAAAGTCCATTAGTTGACTTCCTACTTTCATTGTGCTGGAACTTTTATCTCTTGTCAGTCTAATGAAGTCAACATTGGTTTTTCCTGGGGGCAGTAGCCTTTAGCGATGTCTTACTTTTGGAATTTGTATCATTTATCTCATTTTCTGGACGTTCATTTTTTCATTACCCATACTTTTTACATTGTGGCACATTGACCTCAGTCTAGTTTTGATTGACTGGCAGATCCTGGCTTATTTTGACTCCTATTTTGTTTATGTCTGTGCCTTTTTCCCTTTAGTTCTCTTTTTCCTAGTGAGCACTTTTGCACTGTTTTTAGACTTTTTGGTTTTTTTTTTTAAGCCTTTGGTTAGCATTTCATCTTGCTTCCCAGTCCCAATTAGTATACATTTCGGTGGCCAACTTTAAGAGCTGAGTTGCATTCATATCAGCAAAGCCCTCTAACTTTTGTACTTTGTGTCTGGTATCTCCCTGGGTTTGTCTTTAAAGGCAGCATGTACCATGTGCTGATTTTCATCAGCCTCAGAGTTAAAGGGAGTAGGTGCTCTGGCCATTCTCTTCTCTTGTTATCACCCTATGTCGATGTCTAATCATGTCCCTGTCCAGCCACTTTATATCAAAGAGATTCAATTTATGTTATAAAGAATTTTCAATATCTGGGGGCTGAACTTTACTCCATAGCCCCTGTGGAGTCTCTTTTAAAGTTTTTTTTAAAATATATTCTCTAATGCTATGGGTTTTGACACTTTTTTCCCATATCTGTTTTATTGTTTAATGATGAAAATCATTCTCTCAAGCACTTTTCCTTTAAGAACAATCTGAGCTCCATCAAACAAACAAGCATCCATACATATTTTTGAGTCTTTTAAGCAATAAGAAGCTCTTAGAAAGAACAGCATGGGTTTTCACCGTACCAACAAGCAAACATATATTTTTCCTTTGATAAATGACTTCTGCAAGCTTTTCTCAACATATGTTAACTTTCCAATCTTGTTATTATCTCTTTTTGCATCTAACAGGACAAAATTTTATCAAACAAAATCCTCTCATATCAAAAGTATATCTATCATACTTAGAACCTTCTTAATATTTTCCTCAGTCTCACTATAAACTTTTGTAACAATCTTGGGTATAGCCTCTTGTATTTTCAAGTGTCTTTTTCTTTTCTTTGTTTTCAGATTGTTATATTTTAAAGTTTAACTGGCTGCCAACAGACTTCTAAGTATCCTTGAGCTACTTTAACACAGAGCAAAGAACAGTTGACACTATCATTACAATTCAGGAATTTGCAATATATAAGAAATGTTTTAAACACACCAATTAAACATCAAATTGGAAACCAAAAATACTTTTATCAATTAGCTAAAAACTTGTAATTTGTTCCCTCCTATAACACCTCCTTATGCCTGGCAGGACAGAGTCCCAGCTTCTCAATTTTAATCATTTAGCCTCAGGCTGGGGCTGTTCTATCCTCCAGGCTTCCGAAGCTGGGAGATGGAGACCTTGAGGCCAACTCATGTTTCGTTTTGTCCCATGGAGCATGCAGTCTGCAGCTGCTGGCTGGCCTCAAGGCCCTAGTCCGACATGCAGTCCCTATGCTCAGATCACAAGCATTCTCGAACACTGTTTGGATCAGTGGCCTAGCCTCCAGCCCCATTTTATTGACCTACCCATCACTCTGGTTTGGCCCCTTCACTATCTTGTTCTGTGCTTTCTAATGTTTTCTCAGCTTTTTTTACTCTATTAGTCTCATGTCTGTATGTACCTCTCCATTTTGTTTTTTCAACCTGGGTGTGGGATTTATCTAACTTCCCGTGAGTCTGACTACTTGCAGTCTTCCTTTGCAAGCCACTCTCACTGGGGCCCTTTTCTGCATCCTGTTTGGGACTATAGATTTCATCTGACTCAGTCCTCAGCAGATTACTCAATATACCTCGGGAGATGATCAAGCTCTTTCTTCATCTTAACTGGAGGGGTTTTCCCGAGACCCAAAACCTTACCACAGTCCTAAAGTGTGCTGTTGCTCCAGAATCATCCTGAATCCCAACAGGTTCCTTAGTTCTGGCAAAGGGTGCTTCTGGGCTGCAGAATTGCTAATTCCCTATCTGAGCTCAAGTCCCACTCAGTGGTGCCAGAGGTCTCAGGATTCTCAAAGCTTGGGCCCTCTTGGGCCTGCACTCAAAGGAGACAGCATTTGTGCCATATCTAGGCCCTTTGTGATCACTAGAAATGTAGAAGAATTGCAAAAGACAGAAGTGACCAATGAAAACCAGGAGGACTTTATTTCAAGTTGTAGGTAAGCTCCAGCTTAATGGACTCTAACAAAGGAAAGTTCTGCTTTTATAAATTTGATCAAAAGGGAGATGGTCTTGGTTGTAATGTACCAAGTAAGTTTACCAGAACAGGACAAAGGCAGATTTATAATTTTGCCTTGTAAGAAGACAGAGCCTTATGACTCATATAAGAGCAGAATGTCATAAAATTTTTTATAGGACATAGTTATGAATTTTATTTGGACCAGAACAAAGAGTTACAGCTGGAAAGGAAGGGGGGAGATCCAAAGTGAGAGGGAACTGCTCAAGGCTGGGAAGAACTTATTTTTCTTTAAGTCCCACTTCACTGTCTACCACAATTAAAACAGGGCAGCAGGTACAATGAATTGTCCCTTGGCAGAATAAAGGTCTTATTAACTTTGTGAGAAGAGGATTGTTTTCATTAAAGGGCCTTTATGACATTTCTATCACATGGAGGACTTAATTTGTATGAGTTTGGGTTTATAAACTGGAGGACTTTGGCAGGGCTGGAAGACTAGTGGAGCTTGGGAGGGATCTGTTCTCGGTGACATTCCTGACTGTGAAGTTTGCTTTCCCTTTATCTCACTGTGTGTTGAAGGGTGGAGAGCAGCCTTTCCTGGACCTGGATCCCTGAAGTGATAACTTGAGGGTAGCAGTGACCTGGAAGGGTGGGGAAGGCCAAGGAGAAGGATGCTTCCCAAGGAGAAATCCTAACCCCACAGTGGGCACTTCCGGCAGAGGCACCCCATGCTTTCCTTCTGCCTGCTGTGGCCTTGGTACAGCCACACTTCCTTCCTGTAATTCCTTGCTCTGAGCTTCCTCCCAGGCTTTTGGTCCTGTACTTCCCAAGGACATGGCTCCTAGCCCTGGGACAGAGGAGAAGCTGGCTCCTGGACACCGACACAACTCCTTCTTGGCCCTACAGTGAGTTCACTGTAGTCTACCTTTAATCTTGCTTCTTCTACAGCATATTTTTATACTCTTCAAGGTTGTCTTTCTGCATCATCTTAGAACACTGCTTTAAAGATTTTTCTTGTTTGTGTCCTTGAATGTCTGCCTAAAATGTCTTTCATTGGAAGAGCTGTGTTGCTGGCATGTGATGACTATGTAGCCAAAGTGCAAGCGACCCCAGGGCTCCCAAGAAACAGCCACATCTGCCACCACCTGAAATTACCAATCCATGTGTCCACACGTTGCCTGATATTGCTAAAGTGATAGGCAAATTCATGGTTGGTGAAAAGATCAATGGAAAAACGGTACTGTTTTATGAGTAGATTCTGAACCACAAAATTTTAAAGTGACAATGGTTTGATGTAGTCAGTCAAAGATTTGGATCCAGGCAGACTGCGGTTCAAGTCCTAGCTCCTTCCTTAATATGACACCTTGAATTGTTTACTTATCCTCTTTTTTCTTTTCATGTACCAGTGTCTCTATATTCCAAACAGGCCTATGAAGAGTTAATACCAAATGAACTCTCTAAATGTAATAATGTATTTATATCAATATTCAAGAACATTTTCCCCTTTGGAACTATTATAAAACAAAAACAAAAATGCTTTCCTTCACTTCCACTAGAAAGTAAAGAACACAAAATACCTGTTCTGCTTTTTAAAAATATTTTAATTAAAAAATTTTAGGGCCAGAGATTTAGCTCAGTAGTTCTGGCATCTGCCTGGCGAGCACAAGGTCCTGAATTTGATCCCTAGCACCACATACCACAATGCCAGGCATGGTGGCTCACACCTGTAATCCCAGTGCTCAGGAGGCAGAGGCAGGAGGATTGCTGAGATCAAGGCTTGCCTGGGCTACATAAGGAGTTCAGGGCCAGCCTGAACTACAAAGTGAGATCCTGTCTCAAAAAGAATTTTATTTTTATTGTGGAACATAATAAACATATCTCAGAATGAAAAGTATAACTCCCTTTGCTCATACACATCAACTAACTTCAACATTATTTACATATGACCAATCTTTTTCTACCTATACCTGCACTTTCCTTTCTTTCAAGTGGAGATTTTGTTTTGTTTTGTTTTGGTGTTTTGTTGTTGTTGTTGTTGTTTGAGACAGGGTCTCACTTTTATAGTTCAGGCTGGCCCTAAGCTCACTATATAGCCCAGGCAAGCCTGGAACTCAGCAATCCTCCTGTCTCTGCCTCCTGAGTGCTGGGATTACAGGTGTGAGTCACCACGCCCAGCATTGTATGTGGTTACTGGGATCAAACTCAAAACCTTGCTCTTGTGAGGCAGGCACCAGAACCGCTGAGCTAAATCTCTGGCCCCAAGTAGAGATTTTTAAAGCAAATCTCAGACACCATATCATTTTATCCTTAACTAATCAGCATCTATCTCTAGAGATATGCACCTTTAGAACACTTTAAACATTTCATAACATCATCTAATGTCCATTATATGTCCAGGTTTTCCCATCTAATAAATAGCTGTTAAATGTTGTTTTGTTCAAATCAGAATCAAAAAAGGTTCACTATCCTGTTTGATCAAGCTCTCCCAAGACATGTTTAATTTATAACTCACCCACAGTTTGTGTGTGTGTGGGGGTGCTGGAGATCAAATCCAGATGGCAAATCTACAGCACACATGTTGTTTGTTTTTCTTTTAAGACAAAGATGTCAGTATATGAGTTGATTTTTTTAACTAACACCTCACTATTCAAGTTAAATTTCAGTGTTGGCACTTGAATAAATAAGTGGAGTTTGGGTGGAAGTCTCTAAAAGGTTCACCATCACTGGCCTACTAAATCCTTTCCCTTATTATTGCTATTTGTCAAGGACACTGAACTACCTATCTTAAAGACTTTCCTATATACCAGATCTGGCTGACTGCGACATAGAACATATGTAGAAAATTTCAACTTGTTTCTGTCACTTTTTGTATGATAAGGATGAAACTGTTATATCTTTAGCCCCTTCAAATTGGCCTCACGGTCTCTGACCTGCCCTAATACTCTTCAAAGATACTCAAGGCTCACCTCCTGCTACTAAAAAGAGCCAGGAGCACTGACCCGGTGTCTGTATGAATGAAGGGAATGGAGCTTTCTAGGGCTGAGACCTTCCCTTTAACAGTGATGTGTTTCTGGTATGTTTCCATGTCCTCCTCTTCACTGGTGGAGAGGTACAGACCACAGCTGACCTGCTGTCAGGAGGATGGGTGAGGTCCTAGGACTTCTGCTTGGTTAATTCCCCAAAATCATGAGCCCCACGGGGCACAACTCTGAGTCACTGCCACTGCTAGCCGTGTGGGAAGCTGCCATGGCATAAATCCCAGGATCGAGTGGAGCACTGAAAGACCCTCGTCCCCCTCTGCTTCCAGGCCAGATCAGAGAAGGAGGCACTGCCTGACTCATGCATTTTAAGTCTCCATAGCCAGAGTCCATTTTCAATCTGTTCATGATTATGCTGTGTTCAATAAGAAAACTGCCCCAGAGGCATTTGAGCAACTTAGACTCAAAGAAATTTACCAAGAAGAATGATGATTAATTTAAGGGGCTGCACTGCTTTTTCTAAAACTGTAGCCCAGTGAGCAAAGCACAAATGAATTATAAAAAACTTTTGGCAAACTGACAAGTACTTTGTCCTTGATCTCTGAGCTGGGCTAAGAAGGTAGGAAAAGTGAAATATGTGAATCCGATTTCAGCCTGAGGGAAGAAATACCTACTCACCTTCCTTAGTGTGAATGTTTCTTTGATGCTGGTCTACATCTACATAAAAATATATATGTATTTTTTTAAATCAAACCTCTAGTGCAAGAAAAGGAAGTGCCTTCAGCAGTGATATTTAAGGAAGGGATTATGCATTCTTCTCAGCTCTTAGTTTATAACATTGCATGTTTTTGCAAGTGTAATGTTTCTATCATAAGCACAGTAGTACTGTCCAGGAAAGATTAGTCAGAGAAGACATTTTTGAAAGCAAATAGTAAAATCGAGGACAAATGCAGAGTAGAGACTGGCAGTTTTGTTTTCACAGCAAGTGATAGTATTGAAGAAGCTTAGTTGAAAGTATATATAGTAGTGGACTGGAGATTTAGCTCAGTGGTTCCGCTACTGCCTAGCACGCACAAGGTCTTGAGTTCAATGCCTGGTAACCACATACAACAATACCAGGCATGGTGACTTGCATCCACCAGCAAGCAGTACCACATACTGCAATGCCGGGCATAGTGGCTCATGCCTGTAATCCCAGCATTCGGGAGGCAGACGCAGGAGGATTGCTGAGTTCAAAGGTTGCCTGGGCTACATAGTGAGTCCAAGGCTATGCAGTAGCTTTCAAATAACATTATTCTTCCAAGTGTGGTCTTGATTTGTGTGTGTGTGTGTGTGTGTGTCCATGTCCATGTGCACTTCTCTCTGCTCCATGCATCACAGAATCCTCCATCTGGCCAGGCTCATGACACGCAGAAAAGCTAAGTCACATCACTTTAGAGTTTCGCTGGGTCAGCACTTGTGCAGCCCTGTGTCTCCATTGTATCCAAATGCTGAACCCAGTGAGTGGTTCTATTCTGTCAGATCCTCAAGGGTGTCGCTATACATTCCACAGAGGCTGCTCAGTGTCAGCCTCCATGCAGTTGGGTCAAAGTGAATGCAGAGTACGGTTGGCATCACCAAGAGAACAAAAGGTTGCTTCCAGAAAAGACTAAAGTTTAAGTTCTGATGTTTTCCAGCTCCAAACTCCATGCATCAATTGTGAGTCTTTGCAACTTGCTCATGTCCTTTACCTTACAGAAACACTGAGCATTGCTAAATAGAAGGGAAGAGGAACCTACCAGAGCCTAGATTCTTTCTTTTACCATATTGAAAACTAGGGCCTTCATGCTGAGTTACACTGCTCAGTTTTTGGTTTTCAAGTTCCTATGTGTCTATTTAAGATGGTTGCTCCAGATGCAAAACATAACAGCCATTCTAATAGGTATAAAGTGGCCCAAATAGGTAATAGATTCTCACTAAGTTAGCCAGGCTGGACCTGATTTTGTGATTATCCTGCTTCAGCCTCCCAGAGTTCAGAATCAAGGACACATGCCACCATACCCAGCTAAATATTTTGTGTGTGTGTGTGTGTGTGGTATGGGCATCAAACTTGGGCCCATGTGCATCCAGGGTTGGCACAGTACCACTTGAGCTTAATCCCCAGCCCTTCCCAGCTAAAATTTAGTTCCTTTGTTCAGTGTCTCCCCAACCCTATCTCACCCCACTCTAACCTTGGGTCCCTAGGAACCACCATCCTATTCTGTTCTGGGTTAAAGCTTTCTAGATCCCACAGCTGAGTGAAATCAGGCAATATTTGTCTTTCTGTGCCTAGTTTATTTCACTTAACATACTGTCCTCCAGTTCCATCCATGTAGTTACAGGTGACACAATCCCCCTTCAAGGCCTGTTAGTATGACTCTTGAGGACATGCCCCAACTGTCTTTATCCATTCCTCTTTTGCTGACTTTGTGTCTCATCTACTGTGAATAATGGGTGGCAACATGCGCGTTCAGGTATCTCTTGGACCCACTGACTTCATTTTCTTTCCATGTATCCCCAGTAGGAGCATTGCAGAATTGTGATAATCATGATAAAATCATGTAACCTCCATACTACTTTCCAAGTGACTGTGCTAATTTACTATTTTCCTACTATTAGATAGAACAAAACAAAACTCACAGCAGCTTTTCACATCTATGAAAAATGTACCACAGAAAGCCAAAGCCTCGGTCCAAAAAGAAATGTTCCCACCACACCCAGCAACCACAAAAGACATCCTGCACCCCAACAAACCTCTCCCAAGGCAAAAATGTCCACTTTCCCCAGATGACCACCCCTTCCCCACACCACTCTACAAAGCTCTCCTCTCTCCCCGCTCTCGGGACCAATGATCTTCTGCTCTTGGCCCACCTACACCTAAGATGAAAGAAATTGCATGTTGCTTTAACTTCATCTGACTTGGTGGTCTCGGTTGCACCTCAGCTTACCCTAGCACCTACCCATGTGTACAGTTGTTTCCTTTGCTTCACATCCTTGCCAATGTGCGCTGTCTTCATTTATTCATCACTGGTCTAAAGTACATGTAGGGCATATCATTGTGGTTTCACTTTGTACTTCCTCAATGTCAATGATGTTAAGCATTTTTTTCATATGCCTGTTGGCGCTGTCTGTTTCTGTTATCTTTGGAGAAAGGTCTATTTAGTTCCTTTTCCCAATTTGAAATTAGGTTGTTCTTGCTACTGAGTGACTTGAGACCCTTAAGTGTTCTAGATATTCGATTTAGATATTAAATATCAGAAACATGATGTAGAAGTATTTCCTTTCAGTTCTGTAGATTGTCTTTGCTGCTCAGAGTTGTTTTGGCTACATAGAAGCTTTAGTTTAATGCCGTCCTAATGGTCCATTTCTGTTCTTGTTTTCTGTGCTTTTAGGGTCATAGCAAAAATTCATTTCCCTGAGTGGATAAAGATGTGGGTTTTTAAAAATAAAATGGAGTATTACTCTGCCATAAAGAATGACAAGTTCGATCCATTTAGGTGCAAATGGAGACACCTGGAGGATATACTAATAAGTGAAATCAATAGATCACAGATAGACAATTACCGGATCTTCTCCTTGACATGAACACCTGTAGATGCAAATGAGCTTTAGAAAGTATGACAGCTTTTATAGAGTGCAAAATTTCTATAGGAAACTTGGTGTGGGAATGTGATGAGGGTAAGGAATAAATATGATAAAGAAAGAAAATAAAAGCATGTATAAAGGGGGTGAGGAGGGGTGGGTGGGTAGGGATATGGGTAAAAATGAGAATTAACTTCTGTCATATACTGGTACAAATTCCCCAATGTTATACATGATTTTGAGATGTATATAAACTATACCAATAAAGAATTCAATTTATAAAAAAAAATTCATTTCCCTGAACAATGTCATACTTTCTACTGTTCTCTCTTCTAGTCCTTTCTAAAACAATTCTGGGTCATTTTAATTTAAGTCTTGTATATGGTGAGAGCAGGGGGTGTGCCCAGTATTCAACATTTTCATTTAAAAAGTGGTTAGATCTGGTAAAGCCTCCCAGTGTTCCTTACACTGAATGTTTCTGGGTTGTACCCTGGACATTGTTGTGCTGTGAAGGTCCTGGGTCCTGTTACATTCCTTTTGAGAGTATTAGGACTTCTGCCTTAGTAATCAGTTAATTTGCCTGGACCCACACTAAAAGCTGTTTTGAGCAAAGCACAGGTATGAATGTGTGTGTGTGTGTGTGTTGTTGTTGTTCTTTCTTTTTGTTTTGTTTTTGAGACAGGGTCTCATTCTAGAGTCTAGGCTGGGGCTTTGAACTCACTAGGTAGCCCATGCTGGCCTCGAACTTGCAGCACTTCTCCTGCCTCAGTCTCCCAAGTGCTGGAATTACAGGTGTATGCCATAACACCTGGCTTCTGGTCTCCTAACTTCCCAATGACTAGGAACTTCTGACCAGCTGGCTATATATTGGAGGTTCCTGTGGCCTCCTCCTCAGCTCAAATAATTTGTTAGAATGGCTCACAGAACTTTGTCCTCTCATTCTTTGGGCCATATAGACTGTTCATTTTCTGAGTTTTAATAAACTTTTCTGACACTGATAGAGGGAAAACTTCTCTCCTCTCCTACAACACTGACACCTGCTGTGTGGAGGAATCGTCCTATATCCCATTCAGACACCAGCTAGGCATCCTCAAATTAAAATCAATCCTGATACCATCTACCTGTGATAGAATCAGATTGCACAGGCTAAAGGCTTTGTTCTGAGACTGAATCCCACTTCAGTCCCAAATCTGGGCCTCCAGAGCTTCTGACTAGCTGTGTACTCCAGCCCCCAGAACCTTCTCCTCTGACCTGGTTGCTATAACTCCTCACAGAGTCAGGAAAACACTTTACTTATTCTTTCCCAGTTGTCTAAAGGGAATCACAAGGACACTGGTGAACAGCATGATAGGAGAGATGCCCCAGACAAGTTGCAGGAAGGGGTGTGGTGCCCCTACCTTCTCCCTCTGATCTCCCTTGATCTTCTTGTGAGTAGATTCCATCCTGGAACTATGGAGGGGCCGCTAACCACTAGTTAGCTCATGGGCATACAAAAGAAATTCCACTCTAGAGACTTTTTAAGAATTTTAGGATCTATGCCAGAAAATAAGAACATGACCAAATAGTTTTTCACAATATCACAGTTTGCCTTCTGCTAGTGTCATCTTTTATTCCAGGCTTCACACCTCCCCTTCACAGCCCTCCTCTTCTTCCATCCTGTCAACCTAGATACCTATATGCCATGGGTGGGTGGCTATCTGGCACAGGTATCCATTTGGTCATTTTTATCTAAGGGATGGCTAGATCGGGTACTAGGAGCAGAAACTTTTCTTTTGTAGCATTATACCTCTCTGTGTAAGTAGCATTTATAGGAAGAATTGTCCTGAAAAACAAAAAACAAAAGTTTGAAAATTCATTGTACCTGTCTAGGTTCCAGCCAAGTTTTTAAATTCTTTGACATCATTCTGAGACCCAAATATCCAGCCTTTGTTGTGAGCATTCTTGGTACCAGAAACTTATCCTTTTCCTAAATGATTTTTTTTCTGCTTGTCTCTGTTTTTCAAGACCCAAAAGGTGCTGCTTGTCCCCTTCTCTTTATCTTCAATAGCAGGATTTCAGCAGAACTTCTTAGAAGAAAAAGCTAATTGAATTAATGCTAAATGTTGCCTTTATCTGATTAACATTTCAAGTGGATTTCTTTTTGATGGAGGAGGATAATAAAAGGAAGAAGTGGACAACTGAGTCTTTATTTTGACATCTGATGATACTTCATGGGGCTTAGTTGGCTGGCATGTGCCTTGAGATATGCCAGGGTGTATTCTAGAACAAAGTCGAAGACAACAGTTTCTCAATGTGAGGGTCTAGACCAAATTCAAGGCCATCAGTGTGGCATTGTAGAACAGAGCCACAGCATCAGTCTAGCGTGAGTGGTCAAGAGCATGTACCATCCTGAGGTGATAGGTACCTTGTAAAGTACCTAACACAAAGTAGCCAGAGGCATTGATTTAGACTCAGATTTGTAGATTTTAGACATCATACTCTAAACCAGAAAAACACAAATGATAGAAGAAAACTGACAGGGAGAAAGTTCATAGAATTGGAAGGCCCCGGTCCTACTTGGCACTGTCATGTGCTCGAGAACCTTTAAGAGCTCTGTTCTATTTTCTGCATGGATTTTCCTATCAGGAGGCATGGATTTCACAGGATGACACAGATTAACTGTGGAAAGTGTGCATGTGAAGATGCCTGGAGGAGAGGTGTGGTTTGTGTACACAGACAGGGTGGGACAGAAAGAAAAAGCCCTGTTTATTCCTTCTGGTCACTCGGCATTCCTGTTATCCACGCAGCAGACCTCTGCATGTGTACAATTCACCTTTGTCCCTTGGAGAAACAAATTTAAAAGTGTTTGCTTGTAACAAAACAGAGTATTTCACAGTGTCTTGAGTTAGCTTATTCTCTGCAGTCTATCCATGTGTGATCTGTTTTTCACCAACCATTACCGTGAAGAAAATGAGAAATAAATGAAAGTAAAAATAGGCCATGTGGGTTTTTTTGCTTTTTAACTCATTCATTTTTAAAATTTCAACTTCCCAGAGTCCAAAGCATCAAATCTCACCTGGAGTCCCAGGTCATTCCTCCTCAGGAATCCCAATGATGTATTCGAACAGTTTCCTATGGAGGAAGAAGGGAGGAGAAATGAAAGCCTGTTGGCTGAGAGCAGAAGCATCTCCTTCAACAAGAGCAGGCCTCTCCAGAAGCCACCCACGCCGTTCATCTCAGAAGCTGCTTCCAGCTACCTGACCAGCTCCTGGCTGACCGTCTTCGTCCCCTCTGTCTACACCGCCGTGGTCCTTATCAGCCTCCCCCTGAACCTCCTGGCCATCGCTGTGTTCATCCTGAAGATGAAGGTCAAGAAGCCGGCTGTGGTCTACATGCTACACCTGGCCACGGCAGACGTGCTCTTCGTGTCCGTGCTGCCCTTTAAGATTAGCTATTACTTCTCTGGCAGCAATTGGAAATTCGGCTCTGAGACGTGTCACTTTGTCACCGCGGCCTTCTACTGCAACATGTACGCCTCCATCATGCTCATGACAGCCATCAGCGTGGACCGCTTCCTGGCCGTGGTGTACCCCATCCAGGCCCTGTCCTGGCGCACCATGGGGAGGGCCTCCTTCACCAGCCTGGCCATCTGGGCCATGGCCATCGCCGGCGTGCTGCCGCTCCTCCTTGGGGAGCAGACCGCCCAAGTCCCAGGACTCAATATCACCACCTGCCACGATGTGCTCAATGAGACTCTATTCCAGGGCTTTTACGCCTACTACTTCTCAGTCTTCTCGGCCATCTTCTTTTTTGTGCCGCTGGTCATTTCCACCATTTGCTACGTGTCTGTCATCCGATGTCTTAGTGCTTCCACCGTCGCCAGCCACCGCAACAAGTCCCGGGCAGTGTTCCTGTCAGCAACCGTCTTCTGCATCTTCCTTGTCTGCTTTGGGCCCACAAACATCCTCTTGATGACGCATTATTTGTTCCTGTCCCACAGTCCCGCCACCGAGGCTGCCTACTTTGCTTACCTCCTCTGCGTCTGTGTCAGCAGCATAAGCTGTTGCATCGACCCCTTGATCTACTATTATGCCTCTTCAGAGTGCCAGCGGCACCTTTATGCTATCTTATGTTGCAAAGAAAATGTGGATCCCAACAGTTACAACAGCAGTGGTCAGCTGATGCCAAGTAAAATGGACACCAGCTCTACTAACATGAATAATAGTATTTACAAAAAGCTGTTAACTTAGGAAAAGCAACTGCTGGTCTGTTAAAAAGAGGGGTTAAAAAAGGTAAAAAGCCCAGGGATTCTGTTAGTGCCTGGCAAAACTACTTCATCACCTAAAATGCCAAATGCATGATTTTTATGCCTAATTCTTAGGAGAGCATAATTATTGGTTAATTATCAGGAAGATTAATAGGAATGAAAATCGGTGTTATTCCAGGGGAGTATTGCCAGTGCTACAATAACTGAATGTCACTTTTTATATATAGATATAGGTGATTTATATATACATATGTATGTGTATATGCACACAGGTATTATCTGCAGCACAGTACGGATTAGGTACTTTGAAATCTTCTCCTCCCCACCCCCGGAAATAATAGAAAAAAATCTCTAATTCTCTGACTTTATATGCAAAGTCTAGGTTGGTGAAGTTTAGACCTGAACAGCTTGAGATGTCCAACAGTCGTGTCAGGTTCCATGACTTACACATGAATAGCACACATGTATAAGTCACTTATTTTGCAAATAAGTGTATTTTTAAATTGTTTGACAGCAACGTTTAACTAATGAAAGAGTGAGTTCTTGGTAGTATCTGTGTGTAGAAAAGTTCTAGTGTTTTCTGTTTTAAACTTATCAAAATTTAAATTTTGAAAGTTATCAAAACAGATGAAAAGCTCACTTGCTATGGTCAACAGTTTGATGTTTTACATACTCTGTAAATAGACCAAGACCAAGCACGATCCTGGTAGTGACCACAGACTGTGCTTCAGAGCAACCCACCCTGAAAGCTGGACATGAGCCCCTGCCCGATGGAGGACTCCAGATAGCATGTCCATGACAGAGCCTCACGCTGGCCAGAAGCTGTCCCACTGAGCCTCCTGGGAACCAGCGAGACCAGGTCACCAAGCTTGTGCCATCATCTGGGCCCCTTGGGCAGCTGGCTGTGACCTGAGCATGTCTGTTAGAAACTGGCGTAGGGTATGATGGCCAGGAGGCAACATCTGTGGGAGACTTCTCTGCCCATCCTGGGAACAGACAAGAAGGTATGTTCCTGACTTATAGGTGTCTGCAGTGGGCACGGGGCCAACAGAGTAGAATAGAACTGAACCCTGTCCTAGGTAGAGTGGAGGGGATGATACAGAGGTAGTGCAAGATGTGATGTGTTAAACACAAAGCAGGTTTCAAGCCAGATGTCACCCAAAGTATTTCACACAAGCCAGACGTCTCTGCTAAGAACTTTGAACACTTGGCTTTATTTTTCCAGTGGTTATAACTTAAGATGAAAACACGACAGAGGGTGTGTATTTTTGAAAAATAAGTCCTTCAGTCTACATCAACTGGACAGTATTTATTTATAAATATTTTGTTGAATAAATTACTCAAGCTCTCATTTATGTCAGGCTGATTAGAAATAACAAAAGAAAATGGATTTATCATTAAAATCTGGGTAAATTATTCTATATTTTTTACTTCCCTTAAAAGTTAATGAAATTATTTTTAAAGCTTTTTTTTTTTTTTTTGGAGACAGGGTCTTGCTTTTGTAGTTCAGACTGGCCCCAAGCTCACTATGTAACCCAGGTAAACCTCAAACTCAGCAATTCTCCTGCCTCTGCCTCCCCAGTGCTGGGATTACAGGCGTGAGCCCCCATGACCAGCATTGTAGGGTGTGGTACTGATTACTGGTGAGCGTGACTCACCACACCCAATATTTTATCATTGTAGGTGGTTACCCGGATCAAACCAGGGACCTTGAGCTTGCTAGGAAGGCGTGGGAACCACTGAGCTAAGTCTCCAGCCTTTAAAGCATTTTTTAACCCCATGATAAATATCAAGAAAAACTTCATAAGTATAGAAAATCTTCATAAGTTGGCAAAATAATTTGAAAATTAGATTGAAATCTTTTTTTTCCTTAAAAGTAATGATGTTTTTGGGCCGGAGATTTAGCTCAGTGGTTCCCACACCTGTCTCGCAAGCGCCAGGTCCTGAGTTTGATCTCTGGTAACCACATACAATGCTGGGCATGGTGAGTCGTGCCCACCAGCAATCAATACCACATATCACAGTGCCAGGTGTAGTGGCTCACGCCTGTAATCCCAGCACTCGGGAGGCAGAGGCAGGAGGATTGCTGAGTTTGAGGCTTGCCTGGGCTACATAGTGCGCTCAGGGCCAGTCTGAACTACAAAAGCAAGACCCTGTCTCCAAAAAAAAAAAAAAAAAAGTGATGACATTTTAAAAAAATAATTGGAAAAAAGTGGAAAAGTTGCAAATACTTATTTGTTTAAAAGAGCAAAGTATTTCCAAATATCAGGATAATTTACATAAGAGTAATTAACTATTGTAAGTAAAAACTAGCACTGATTTTATTAACTGACTTGCTATATTCATATAATCTAAATCATTTAGTCTGTACATATTAAAATACCATCACAGTTCTTATGAAATATGACTTCAGTGTTTATGTTCACCCTTTTTAAAAATACCATGTAACCTGTATTAATAAACATGAAAATGAACTTGGTATCTCTCTGGAATAAATTATCTTTATATCCTTTGAGGCCCAGCAGGAGGACACACTTTGATTACCACTGAAGAGCATTTGGTGAGTGGGTGACCTGCAGAGGTGTTGAGACCCTCGGGGCTGGTGAAGCCTGCAGACTGGCATTTCCGGGATCGGTCATCACCCAGATCCAGGGGGCAGAGGGAGGAATGCATCGCCTTCGCACTGCCTTCCAGTGTGGCTGGTGCCTCCTCTGAGCCAGAGGCCAAGGGAGCATACTTCCTGAAAGTCCACTGCCTTAAGCGTGAAGAATTAGATCCAGTAGAATAAACTGAGATTTAAAAAAATACAGCATAATTTCTGCTAAAGGCATTGAGTGATCAGCTTTCTGTTTGCTTTTTTTAGCCCTCTCTAGGAAGATTCAGAGTTATAGCAGTGAACATATATTCAGATTCCTGGACTGTACATATCATTGATGACAAATACATATAACAGAGAGAAAACCCTCTGCCCCGCCTGTTGTCTGTGTAGGACAATCCTTTGTCATCTAGCACTCCCTAAGAGGAGGGGAGCAGGGGAAATTGAAAGCAAGATGGCTCTCAACCTCTGAGAGGTGAAAATCAGTCGAGTTTTCAGTACTGTATTTCTAGACTTGGAGCTAGTGCACATCTGTTACCCCAGCACTCTTTAAGGCCAAGGCAGGAGGATCCAAAGTTTAATAACTTAGTGAGTCTCTTTCTCAAAAAATAAAAACTTTAGAGGTAAGAGATGCAGCCCCAGTGCCACGAGAAAGAAAAAAGAAAACATTCTGGATTCATAGTCAATGCAGAAACTATTTCAGCTAAACAAGAACTTTGTTAACAGAAAATTCTTAAATTTAACACAAGATTTTTTAATTTTCTGAGACCATAGATAAACTAAGTGAAATTAGATAAATGAAGTCATTGCCACCAGAAACAGAATCCCCTCTCCAACCAGAAAATAACCCATAAACTCATTATTTTTCAAAATATAGTTGAATTAAAAAACATGCTTGAATTTTATTAACACAAAATTGTTTTTTTTCCCCCACCAAGTCAAAAGTGGCTGTTTTGGGGAAATGGAATATTTGGCTGTTAAATATACAGTTGGAAAATTTTAGGTTGTAATTCCACATTTAAGAAATTAGGAAAGAAGGTAGCACATGCTCAAGAAAGCCTTGAGTTCCAGAGCAAGTGGAAAATCTTCAGCAGTGTTCATGAGCAGCTTTGTAAGTTCCTGGCTCCAGGCCTTCTGACCTTCACTCGTAAGCCATGATGGTAACTGGAAAAACCATTGCCACCAATAGCCATTACCTGGAATTATTAGAAGGCTGTGCAGCCAGGCCTTTCAGGTTACTAGATCAAGTGTATATAGAAAATGTATCCTGACCACAGGATAATGCTAGTCATGTCTTAGGACAGCAGGCAGTGAAGTGAACTATATCTGAGGAAGAGAATTCCTGGGCCGGAGATTTAGTTCAATGGCTCCTGCCTAGCAAGCACAAGGTCCCTGATTCAATCCCGGGTAACCACGTACAACAATACCGGGCGTGGTGACTCACGCCCACCAGCAATCAGTACAACACACCACAGTGCTGGATTGGTGGCTCATGCCTATAATCCCAACACTCAGGATGCAGGGGCATGAATATTGCTGAGTTCGAGGCTTGCCTGGGCTACATAGTGATCTCAGGGCCAGCCTGAACTACAAAGTGAGACCCTGCCTCAAAAAAAAAAAAAAAAAAGAGAATTCCCAAATTCTGAAATTCAGGGATTCTCCACACTCTGAGACCCACCAGGGACATCTGTGAGTTTAAAATCATCTTGAAACCCAAAGATGCTATTTGTCTCTTAGCCTGATGCTTTCACAAGTGAATGGCTGAATTTTCCAGAAACTACTGAACATATGATAATACAGCCAGTTGAGTACAGAAGCAAATAAAATCTATTTTAAGTGTAAACACTGCAAATATCTTTGTTAAATTATGGTTTAGGGAGAAAATTATATTTATGAAAGTATGATTTTTTCAGATGTAAGAGATTTATTGTTTTAAGCTAAAATATTTTCCAAATGTCTCCATTGTAGATCAAATATGCAGAATATTTTTAGGTAAAATCAATGGTCTCCTGATAAATTGAATTTCCAGAAAAAGCCCTGATTTGTAATATTCACCAATTTCAGTGCTACAAAATTCTCCTCCCAATGCCAATTTCAAGATTCCAACACTTTAACCTTTGACTTGAAAAAATGTATGGACACTGAATTCATGTGGGCAGGTAGGTACAAGCTGACATCACACATGGGATATAACCCACAGAAAAGTTCTTCAGTAGTTTAAAGAATATTATTTTCACAGGCCAAAGAAGCTTGAGAGTAATTGTTCTTATACAAGGTTTCCCAGCTTACAAAAGACAGACTGGTGACAGCGATGAAGCAGACAGGAGGAAAGAGTTGACTATGGCTGCTGGCCACCAGACTGACTGTCCTGCTGTCCTCCTGGTCTGGAAGCAAAAGAAACAGACTTAAGTCACCAAACGCGGTGTGGCTGACAAGGTAGGAACCTTGTGTGAGGCCTGGCTTTCAGCCTACTGATGCCTAAAGGGAAGAGGGACTGTCATGACTTGGGGCCAGCAGGCCAAGAGGTAGTTCAAATCAGCAGCAGGTTCTACCCAGGCCAGCGTCCCTAGAAAGTGAAACTCAGCCTGCAGGTTTGTGGTCAGGGCCATGCAGACTGCAGACTGGTCTAGAATCACAGGAGGAACCAGAGGTCAGACTGAGGAGCACCTCGGAATTCAGATCAGGTGGACGTGACTCAGCCAGTGGGCAGATTAGCTTCAGGAGCTCCAGGTTTAGTAAGGTGAAAACATGGAGAGGGAACAGGGCCAGCTGGGCTGTATTTCCTGTTTAATGACCAGGTCATTGGCCTTTTTGGTGTGTTGCTGTGATGAATCAGGAAGGTAAGACCTCCATCAAAGGGAGCTGCTGCTGCTGAGGCACACTTAGGGTCAAGATGACAATTGTCTTGCATGTGTTTTTTTTTTTTTTTTTTTTGAGACAGGGTCTCGCTTTGTAGTTCAGGCTTTGTAGTTCACTATGTAGCCCAGGCAAGCCTCAAACTCAGCAATCCTCCTGCCTCTGCCTCCCAAGTGCTGGGATTACAGGCGTGAGCCACCACATCCGGCATTATAGTATGCGGTGTTGATTGTTGGTGGGCATGTCTCCATGCCCAGCATTATATGTGGTTACCGGGGATCGAACTCAGGACCTTGCGCTTGTGAGGCAGGTGCTGGAACCACTGAGCTAACCCTCTGGCCCCCCATCACTGTATTTTTAATACCAGATACTCATATATCCCCTTAATCATTAACTCTACCTTTCTATAAAGTCACACACACACACACACACACACACACACTCATCAGAAAAGGACAGGAAGGAATCAGCCAAAGAGAATATAGACAGAGGTCCACAGAGGTTAGGGTCAAAAAGGGTCAGATAATCAGATGACAACTTCGAGGAGCCCAGATGGGGGACATGAACAATGGCTAGTCCTAAGTAAAGCCAACCAGAGTTGGACCCAACAACATTGTGATCCCTCCCACCACTATGCAAAGAAAGAATTCTGATGTTCAATGTAAATCTGTGTTTCTTACCCTGAGATATGTAGTTGATTTTGAAATGGCCCTGTGGCAATGCTCTTCTCCAAGAAAAATTAGACAAATAGATTCCTGTCTAGGATACCAGTTAGGATGTAATTGGCTTTTTTTTTTTTTTTTTGAGACAAGGTCTCACTTTGTAGTTCAGGCTGGTCCTGAGCTCACTATGAGTGCTGGGATTACAGGTGTGAGCCACCGCACCTGGCACTGTGGTGTGTGGTACTCATTGCTGGTGGGTGTGAGTCACCACGATGGGTATTGTTGTATATGGTTACCAGGGATCAAACTCAGGACCTTGCACTTGCTAGGCAGGAGCCAGAACCACTGAGCTAAATTTCTGGCCCCTAATTGGCTTTTAAAACTTTTAATTGTAATACTTAATAGTTAAAAAGCATGGATTTGAGAAAAATTCCTCAGACCTAGAAAGAGTGTTACCAGCTCTGCCACACTACAAGGAAGTATTTGAAACTGCTGAGCTCTGGCTACACAAAGACATCACCAGAGAACTTCTAACCAAGTCCAATGCCCAAAGCTACACTCAACCAGTTTGAATGAGAATCTTTTGAGGCCAGGACTGAAGCATCAGTACTATTTCCACACACCTGATATTGTTTGCATACATATTTTGGGCGATTCTAAGGCATAAGTCAGGGTTCCAATCCTGACTAATCTGCTCATCCTATGTATCATATAGTAGGTCTGGGTTGGGATCCGTTTACCTAATAACTTTCCAGGAAATGATGAAGTCACTGGTCCTTGGACTATATTTTGAGTAGCAGGGCCTTACTGTAAGTGGTGCTGCAAAATGGAATGTTAAATGTTACATTTTATGTTTTCCCCTTTAGAGACAAGTGATTTCTCCAAACCTTCACCAGCCTATGGCATATGGCTACCCCCCACCTCCCCTCAACCTAGATGAATATGTAGATGCTGGGCCAGGAAGTCCAATCCAATTTTATTCCCTTAAGTAGGTGAAGTCCAGAGTTCTGGGTCCAGAAAAGGGAGGAACAAGCCCGGACATGTCTACTATCTCATTGTATTCTCTTCCTTCTGTTCTTTCCTATAAAAGATCCCAACATGGGCTGGGGATTTAGCTCAAGTGGTACTGTGCCAACCTTGGATGCACAAGGGACCAAGTTTGATTCCCGGTACCACAAAAAAAAAAAAAGAGAGAGAAAGAAAAAGAAGAGATCCCACCACATCTCTACATGGAGAAATGATGATTTTAGGCAAATGGTCCCTTCTATCTCCTTGGAGCTAGCTTTGAATAAATCCTTTATTCTTTTTACCAAAATAAATATCCTCCTTTGTACAAAGTCACCTGAACATACGAGCCTAAGTGGCAGATACCATTAAGAACTGGTCCTACAGTAAAATTTGACTAGGATGAAAGTCCAGGACCCTAAATGCTCAACTTTTATATCTCTGAAATCATTTTTTCTGGGATAATTTTTAAAATCCTGATAAAACTGAAGTAATTTTTAATGTATTAGAAGCATAGATGCTGAATTCATGCTTGTTTTAGGTGCTAGCTATCTTGTATGCTTCCTGGCCCCTTTGCTTCTCTTCTCAGGAACAAGATAGTTTAAAAGGCTCTAATCTCAGACATGAAACCATTTCACAAGACACTAGGGATTTAGAGTGAAGACACACCCCTGTTTTGTAAAGATAGCACCCAACAGATAGCTGCAGGGCTTGGTAACCAGAAAGCAGATGTGGATGTTTCTTGTCTCCAGTCTAGCTGAAAAATGGTGACCTCAGAAATGTGCTGGGTCACTGGTCAACACTGGGAGGTCAAGCTGGAGGAGGCTGGATGAGGAGTTCTGCAAACCCTAATGCAGATGAGTCAGTCCAGGAATTGTGGTCAGAGGATCAATGGCTCTGGTGGCCTGGGAGAAAACCAAGAAATCAACTCTGAGCATGTGTGTTTGTAGTATGTGCAATAAACCTAGCACTACTCTTCATTGTAGAAGCCCTCTTGCCAGTTGATAAAAAACTGCTAAATAAGTGCTCACTTCAGCAGCACATATACTAAAATTGGAACAATACAGAGAAGATTAGTATGGTGTCTGCACGAGGATGACACACAAATTCATGAAGTGTTCCATATTTTTAAATCAATGAATCTAAGAGTTGGTTCTTCAGAAAGATAAACAAAATTGACAAATCTTTAGCCAACCTAATCAAACAAAAGAAGGAAAAGGGTCAAATCCATGCTAGTAGGAATGAAAAGGGGGAAATTACCACTGATCCCGTGGAAGTACAGAGGATACTAAATGTATATTTTGAAAATTTGTATTCCAATAAAATGGAAAATGTAGAAGAAATGGATAGATTGCTAGATGCATATAAACTTCCAAAGTTGAATAAAGATATAGAAATGTTAAACACCCTAATATCAATCTGTGAAACTCAAAATGCAATAAAAAAAAAACCTACCAGCAAAAAAAATCCCTGGTTCTGATGGTTTCACTGCTGAGTTAATGCCAATACTTCTCAAACTCTTTAATGAAATTGAAAGGGAAGCAGTATTCCCAAATTCATTCCTGGAAACAACATTACCTTGATCCCAAAGGCAGAAAAAGACCCAGCCAAAAAAGAGAACTACAGGCCAATCTCCTGAATGAATATTGATGCAAAAATCCTCAATAAAATATTGGAAAGCAGAATATAGAGAGTTATCAAGAAAATCATACACCCTAATCAAGTTGAATTTATCCCAGGGATGCAAGGCTGGTTTAACATTCATAAATCAATGAATGTAATGCTCTATATTAACAGATTCAAGAACAAAAACCATATGGTTATTTCAATAGATGCAGAAAAAACATTTGACAAAATCCAACACCCATTCATGATCAAAACCTATGGAAAATCAGAATAGATGGACTTTATCTCAAATAATAAAAGCTATTTATGGGAAACCAACAGCCAGCATCATCCTCAATAGTCAAAATTGAAACCTTTCACACTAAAATCAGGAACAAGGCAAGGGCGTGCACTGTCACCACTCTTGTTCAATATAGTGCTGGAAACAGCCACACCATTCAGGCAAGACAAAGAAATAAATGGAATAAAGATAAGTAAGGAAGAAGTTAAGCTGTCATTATTCACCAATGACATGATTATGTATGTAGAGGATCCTAAAAACTCAACCAAAAGACTGCTGGACTTAATTGCCAAATTCAGTACTATAGCTATATATAAGCTCAAAAATCAACAGTCTTTGTATACATAAACAACAGACTCACTGAGAGATACTGAGGAGTCAATCCCTTTTACAACAGCATCCAATAAAATGAAATATCTAGGAACCTAAAAAAGAAGGGAAAGAACTCTACTCTCAAAACTACAGCACTCTGAAAAAGGAGATAGAAGCAGTTATCAGGAAATGGAAAGACATCCCTTCTATGTAGGTAGGAAGAACCAACATCGACAAAATGGCTATACTCCCATAACTACTATATAGATGCAATGCAATCCCAATTGAAATCCCAACAGCATATTTCACAGATGAGAAAATTATCCAAAATTTCACCTGAAATCACAAAGGACCTAGAATAGCAAAAGCAATTCTAATCAACAAGGACACAGTGGGGGATATTATGATCCCCAACTAGAAACTTTACTATAAACCCACTGTGATAAATGCATGGTAATGAGGATCAGTGGAATAGATTAGAAGATCCAGAAACAAATCCACATACACTAAACGACCTCATCTTTGACAAAGGAGCCAAATAGCCCCAGTGGAGGAAAGATAGCCTCTTTAACAAATGGTGCTGGAAAAATTTGGCTTTAACCTACCAAAGACTAAAGCTACACCTATCTCTGTCAACGTGTACAAAACTAAAATCAAAGTGGGTTAGAGACGTAAATATTAAAACAGAAACACTAAACCTGCTGCAAAACAAGTTATGTAAAACTCTTGAAGTCATTGACTTAGGGAAAGAGTTTATGAACAAAACCCCTATAGCATGAGATGTAGCAGAAGAAATCAACAAATAGAATCCCTTTATTAAAAAGCTTCTGCAAAGGAAACCACGATCAGAGCAAAAAGACAACCAACAAGTTGGGAAAATATCTTTACCAGCTGTCTCTCAGACAAAGGCCTACTATCTAGAATTTATTAAGAGCTTTAAAAAAATCAGTCCCCCCAAATTTAAAGACCCAAATCAAAAATGGGAGCTGAAATGAACAGACACTTTCAGAGAAAGAAGTAAAAACTGCCAAGAAGCATCTGAAGAAATACTCAACATCGCTGGTCATTCGAGAGATGCAGATGAAAACAACAGTAAAATTTCATCTCACTCCACAAAGAATGGCTGCTATCTCAAAATTAGCCATCAACAAATGCGGGTGAGGCTGTGGAGAAAAAAAAACTCTTCTCCACTATTGGTGGGAATATAGGCTGGTACAACCTCTATGGAAAGCAGTGTGGAAATTCCTAAAAAAAACTAGGATTAGAGGTCCTATTTGACCCTGCTTTTGTCCTGCTAGGAATAGACAGAAAAGTATTAAAAGAATCATATCATAGCGACTTATGTGCACCCATGTTCATAGCAGCTTAGTTTGTAGTAGCTCAAGCTTGGAAATAACCCAAATGCCCATCAACTGGAGACTGGATAAAAAAGATGTGCTTTTTTATTAAATGGAGTTTTACTCTGCCTTAAAGAATGATAAATTTGAGTCATTTATACTCAAATGGACACACCTTCAGGACATACTCATAAGGTCATGGATATATAAATATCACATCTGTTCTCTGGTATGAGAAACTAAAGATGTTAATGAGATCTAGAATGTATGATGAGTATTGCAAAATAGAAAATATTCAAAGGGAAATGTGGAGGGGTGTGTAATGAGCAGTAAAGAAAAAATGTGATGGTAATAAAAAAAGGAAACAAAGTTTATGTATTTAGGGGTGGAGGATTATGGGGTGGGTAGGGTAGTAGGGAAAAATGAGAATTAAATCATGTCATATACTGGTACAAATTCCCAATATTGAATGTTATCATAATGTATATATACAATGTACCAGTAAAGATAAAAATAAACTAAACCAAAAAACCACACTAAATGATGAGAGAAAATCAGTAACTTATTAACCAACACATGGGGAAAAAATAATACAGCTATAATCAAAAAGCTGCAATTTAAATTGATAAAACACTGGCTTCTGTCAATTAACAATTTTTTTTTTTTTGAGACAGGGTCTCACTTTGTAGTTCAGGCTGGCCCTGAGCTCACTATGTAGCCCAGGCAAGCCTCGAACTCAGCAATCCTCCTGTCTCTGCCTCCCGAGTGCTGAGATGACAGGCATGAGCCACCACGCATGGCACTGTGGTATGTGGTGCTGATTGCTGGTTGATTGTTGGTGGGCGTGAGTCACCATGCCCAGCATTGTATGTGATTACTGGGATCAAACTCAGGACCTTGTGCTTGCGAGGCAGGCGCCAGAACCACTGAGCTAAATCTCCGGCCCTCAATTAGCAATTTTTATGTGATGGTCATAAATACCTCCTTAGTAAATAATGAAAAAGGAATAAAGAAAAGAAGGGAAACAATGTAAATACCACCAAGGATAATTAAAGGTAGAGATGCTTTAGGAATGCATTTTGTCATATGTCATGATGTGTACAAAGTCATAGCTCTGACCCAGTTGTATAACTTCTGATAATCTTCTCTAAAAAAATAACTATGAACAACAGCACCAGTCAAAAACAGTAGATAATATCAGTTGATAATTATAGTTTTATTGCATGATGGTGATATTTGTCAGTCAATTTTGTCACTGCTGGACACAATATGCACAACATCAAGAAGTTTAACTGGGCTCACGGTTCATAGAATTCAGTCCATGGTAAGAGGCTCCAAAGCAGGGACATCATGGCAGAAGGGTGTGGCAGAACAAAGCTGCTTAGTTTAGACAGCCAGGCAGCAGAGCAGAGGAACCAGAGAGGAAAGGTTAGGAACCCTAGGTTGTATCCAACTCCTGCCTCAGTGACCTACCTAGGCACATCCAGGAGCATGCACTACCAATCTTCTAGGAACTTTTTGATTCAATGAAGGTGACAGATCAGGATTAACAGTCACAGAGGCAGAAGACTAGAAGCTCTCCAAATATTCAGTCTCACAGAACTCCTCCAAATACTATTACATCACTAAAAATGATATGTAGTAAGGATGTGCATAATAACACAAAAAGGTGCTGGTAATACTTTTTAAAAATCTAGATGCTATGATATATAGTAATTTCTTGGTTCATGAACTCAATTCTCTCCATAATTTTGGTTGCAAACTGAACTGGTTTAGAACCAAATAAAATTTCTCCATAATCTCAACATTGAACCTAATCATTGAATCTGATTTGGTTATCCTGCAGCTTGGTTTGGGATCAGAATCTTGCAAAGAACTGAGTTCATGAACCTAGATAGAGAGATAGATAGATAGATAGATAGATAGATAGATAGATAGATAGATAGATAGATAGATAGATAGATAGATGATAGACAGACAGAAAGATTTTTTAAAGACAAGATCTCATTATTTAGTACAGGTTGGCCTTAAACTCATAGAAATCTTCCTGCCTCAGCCTCTCAAATGCTGGGATTACAGGCATGTGAGACTACATCCAGCTATACATGCAGTACAAAACCAACAATATAAGTGGAAAAAATAGATCCAAGGTAAGGCAGGCCAATTAAAAATGTACCAACACTTTTTAAATTGCCTTTAAAAATTAAGACTATTTTGGGCTGGAGATTTGGCTCAGTGGTTCTGGCATCTGCCTTGCAAGTGCAAGGTCCTGAGTTCGATCCTGGTAACCACATACAATGCTGGGCGTGGTGACTCACACCCACCAGCAATCAATACCACATACCACAGTGCCGGGCGTGGTGGCTCACACCTGTCATCCCAGCAGAGGCAGGAGGATTGCTGAGTTCAAGGCTTGCCTGGGCTATATAGTGAGCTCAGGGCCAGCCTGAACTACAAAGTAAGACCCTGTCTCAAAAAAAAAAAAAAAAAAGACTATTTTTCTCATTTATGTATTTTCTGTTTACTATTTCCTCACAAAATAAAGTAACTTACATTAAAACAAAGCAGAAAATACCTAGTAACAAAAAAAACTTATCTGAGCATTTATTAGCCACAATTAGTGTTCTATGCCTTAATGTGTTATTCACACAGTGGGGATATGGGTTAGAAAATGCCACAGCATGTAAGAATTCTTGTGGATTTATGTTGTGTGAGCTCAGCACTCTCCCAACAAGTGTCCTTAGCTGGACACTTAAACTAGAAGTGTTTCCATTGGTCCCCAGTTACCAGGATGTTCTGTGTGGCTTTCTGTTGAAATGCATAACCAAAACCTCATTGCTCTCTCCTCTACATTTCAAAGGGTCACTCGCTTCTTTTCTTCTGGAATTATTCTCTCCTCATCTAGAAGCAAACATTTTTCTTAAAAAAAAAAAGTTTTGTTTTAATCAATTTCACTGCATTATTACATTAGTCCCCTTTTTCTCAGAACTAGTTTATTATATATAATCTATATTATCTTATTCAATGTTAGAGAATCTGATGAACTTCCCCTTTTTAAAAAGTACTGACAATGTATTTCTTTATCTTCTGCGTTTCTTGACCCAGGTTCCCGGATGTTTAATTCAGAACTCCTTTTCTTAGAGTTCTCTCCTGCTTGGTGAGGCTAAGGCTGGGCCCATGGGCTTTATGCACTGAAGGGAGCCAGAGAAACGGACACAACCACTCCGAGGGGAGCAAGCCCAGCACTTCTCCAAATGGAGCCTGGGAAGGCTTCCAAACTGCTCACTGTCGTGCAACTTTCTGAGCTCCACCCTAGACCCACAACCAGATCTGAGAGGAACCTGGGGCCGCTTTTAACAAAAAAAAAACTGGGCTGATTCTTTTTTTTTTGTGAGACAAGGTCTCACTAAATTCACGTTAACTTCACACTCTCGGAGAACCTCCAGCTTCAGCCTATCGAGTGTTGGAATTACAGAGGTGTGCCAGCACCTCACGCCCAGTGAGCCGGAGGTGATTCCAGTTTTTGAGAACTGCAGAACTATGGCTTACAAGAAATCTTTGATCTAGTATATTTTGTGGTCAGCGAGAGGAAAACCATAGTTTATCTGTTAAAATGCTAAAGATGTATATAGATCATGCCTTTATGTAGTGCCATTAGATTATTATGTTCTTTAACTATGTCCCCTATATCTGGTCATATCCATTGAAAGATTTAGCTTTACAAATGATCATCTTTTCCCCTGCCTTGATTTGTCTCTCTTCTAATGTTATGTGAACATGTAGGATTTTTATTGCCTTCTTTGAATAAAAGACGCATGTGTGGTTCCAATTTCAAAAGAACCACAGGACATACAGGGAAAGTCGTCTCTTAAGCCCCTGTCACTTCCTCAATGGCAGGAAATACAGTTAACCTCTTTCTGAGTCCAACACTGGGTATACTTTAAAAACAATCTGTAAATTCACCACCACGGGTGAAATAGGCTATGTTATTGACTCTTTAAAAAAAAAAAACAACTCATTTTCTCTTTCTCTGCCTCTCCCTCCCGAGTGTTGGGATTACAGGCGTGAGCCACCACACCCAGTATTGTGGTATGTGGTACTGTTTGCTGGTGGGCATAAGTCACCACACCAGGCATTGCGGTATGTGGTTACCAGGAATCAAACTCAGGACCTTGCACTTGCAAGGCAGATGCTGGAACCACTGAGCTAAATCCCCGGGCCCTGAATTCTTTATTGGTACATTTTATATACACATAACAATCACACTCAACTTCTTAGACATAAAGATCACACATAACAATCACACTCAACTTCTTAGACATAAAGATCAAGTATTGCTTTGTGGACAGAGGCACCTAACAAGCAGCTGCACCTGAAGTTCTAGGTAGTGGGGCAGGTGGCCTTGCTAGTGCATCAGGGGATCCGTGATGTGACTCTGAGATCTGTCCTGGGGTAAGTGGGGCAGTGGACCTATGTTTCACCTGCTCTCACCTTGGAGCGCACCTATTGAGACACACTATCAAAAGCAGGGCAAAGGGGTGGCAACCCTGGGCGCGCATGCTCAGAACCGGCGCATGCTCACTGTGGTCACATTCCACTGTGCAGAGCAAGACATAGGCCAGGGGATGGGAAGATAAACACAGCTGCTTTGGTGAAAAGGATCTCAGAGTCACAGAACACGACCACAGAGAGAGAGAGAGAGAGAGAGAACTAAAGCTGTCTTTGAAACAGACTTTATAGAATGACTGGAAATGGACTATAGAAGGAGCCATAGTTGTCTCAGTGTTGAAGAGCTGTGTTTTTATAAAAACATGCCACGATCTGAAGTTTTCCAGTGGTCTGAACTTGTGTGTCTGTGTGACATGAGGTACTGAAGATCAAACCCAGGGCCCTTTGTACCGAACTACATCCTCTCCCCCACCTTTGAAAAAGGGTTTCACTAAGTCACTGAGTGGCCTTAACTGGGTTTGCACTTGGAATCTTTCCACCTCAGCCTCCAGTCAGGTTCTTTTTAAACACTTTTTATGAGTTCATGTTTGCAGCATGTGATGATAGCATTCTTTATGGACAGTTGGTGCCACACACATAACACATCTCAGTTCTTTCTTATGTCCCCTTCCATGCCCTCCCTGCAATACTGTTTAATGTCAACACAAACACTACAGAAGCATCTGGACCTGGGTGCAATGCACTCAGGCCCTGCTTTTCCGAAGTCGGATGTTGTCAGGTTTCCTGTCACTGCGGAAACATAGCCAACACCCACAACTTGAAGAGGACAGGAAACCTTCCCTTGTGGGAGTTTGTGGTCAGCTGGCTCTAAGGCCGACATGGCCTGGGGGAGGGCAATAGAAGCCAAGAAGCGGAACAGGGAACCCTGTAGGACAGGAATGGGCCAGGGACCAGGTCCAGCCTCCCTCACCCCCCAGGACATGCCAGGGACACCCCTACTCACCCTCCAGGCATTTTTAGACCTAGGGATGTGGACATCCAGATTAATGGCCGCAACTGTGAAATGAGAAAAGATGAGGACTGAGCCCAGTGGACTGTTTGAGGAAACAAGAACTCCAAAGCCTCAGTCCTACTGAAGAAAAGTGGGGCCAGTGGAAGCTTTGTCCTCTTTCTAGGGTGCCTGCCACCTGCTCCCTGGCAATTTGGAGGAAGCAGAATGGAGGAGAGTTTACACCCTTCTTTGTCAACATGTTTGGGGGATATTTTTAGTGTTCTCATACAGATTGAAATCTCTGGTTTTAAAATTCTGAATATCTAGGGTGGCAAAGTGACCCTTGGGAAAGGTCTCTGAAACAAATGTCAGTGTGATACTGGTTTCTGCTTCTCATTTAACTTAATTCCAACTGCTGTTTTGTTTAATAAATAACCTTTGTTTCTCACGATAATGCTGCCTCAGATATTATCAGCAGCCTCATCCGGATTCTGTTTTAAATACCCTTTTAACTAGAATTTCCAGTGCTTTTATATGCATGTGGAATTACTTAGTTCACAGCTCTTGGCCTAGTCAGATTTAGTCCTGGTTGGCACAGTAACTGTAGGAAAGGAGCATTGCTTTCAGTGCTCAGAATCTAGATGTGTGCCTCTCAGTTTGGAGGTGAGTTTTGGGGCATCCGTGAGCAATTTAAGGGACAGAAATTGTGTACTGTTTCCCACTGATACCAGCACTCAGAGTAGTTGGAGTATTTGGATATTCCTCCTCTATGTCTTTGACCTCTCACTTTTGTCACTGGCAGCCATAGGCCAGTTTCGGAGCCATCCCTGGTGGTGCTCTCAGCTCAGCCAGAGATCGGATTTTCAGATGAATGAACTCTCCCAAAAGAATACAAAGCAAATCCCAGCACTCTGGGAGGGTGAGGCAGGAAGGTCTTAAGTTCAAGCCCAGCCTGAGCAAGTTAGTAAGGTGGCAAGATGAACACATAATGTTTATAATGACTTTTATTCTTAATAGCAAAAGTTCTGCACTGCCTAAAAAGTTATATTAAAATGGAAAAGACAAAAGACAAAGCAGAGACTCAGAGCCTCACCCCTCCTGCTAGACCCAGTAAGGTTGCTGTGCCCCAAAGATGAACTGCTGAAACAACAGCTCCCTGTACCTCCCTGTCTCAAAGATAATCTGTAAAAGCAACATTTGCCTCCACCTCCCTACCCTTTGCTAAGCTCTGCTTCTGTAAAATTCTGCTTGCTTTGCCACTCTGTCTAAAGAGCAAGATAAAGATGAGTACAAATTTAGAAATGGGGCTCAGACTGTGGAAGGCAATGGCCACTGAGCCCCTAGTGAACAAACCTGCCTTTCCCTTTAATTCTCTGAGTGCCACTGTCCACCTTGGTTGCCTGCCCTCCCACTACCATTATAGTCTCACTGAGTGAACAAACAAATTATGACACATTTGAATGACCCAGTGCTGTGCATCAATAAAAGGAGCAGGCTCCTTGTCCCCTCACTGCAGGGACAGAGCCTAACCTGGTGAGGGAAAGAAGCCAGATACGAAGGGGCATATGTTATGTGATTCCACTAACGTGGGAGTCTAGAAAATGTAAAGTCATCTGGAACAACAGGAAATGGATCTCAGTCTCTGGGAAAACTCACTGCAAATGGCTGACAGGGTACTGGAAATGAAATGTGTTTACATTGTGGTGCTGGTTACATGGGTGTGCACACTTGGCAAAGTCCATTGAACTTGAAGCGGATCCAGTCTATTGTACATAAATTATACCTCGGTGAAATAGAAGCTTCTAGAAGACACAACAGCACTGGTGACTAGAGAAAGCAACCCTGACTCCAAGAGATTGCTGTGGACATAGCTCATTGGTAGAAAACTTACCCAACTCAGCTGAAGACATGGGTTCAATTCCTAATATAAAAAAAAAGAAAGAAAGGAAGGAAGAAAGAAAGAGAGAAAGAAAGAAAGAAAGAAAGAAAGAAAGAAAGAAAGAAAGAAAGAAAGAAAGAAAGAAAGAAAGAAAAGAGAAAGAAAAGAAAAGAAAAGAAAAGAAAAGAAAAGAAAAGAAAAGAAAAGAAAAGAAAAGAAAAGAAAAGAAAAGAAAAGATTTATGGTTTTTGGGACAGAATTTCACAATATATCCCAGACTGGCTACAACCTAGCATGATTCTACTGCCTCAGCCTCCTGTGCCCTGAGAATACAGGCATGCACCAACACACCCAGCATAAAAATAAATTTTTAATTAAAAACAATTTTTTAATTAAAAACAAATATTGTAGTGATGGTTAGGCAGGGTGCTGCATGCTGTGATCCAGTACTTAGGAAAGCTGAGACAGAAAAATTGAAAGTCTGAGCCCAGCAGGAGCACCCTAGTGACTTAGCAAAATTTTGCTTCACAGTTAAAAACCTGAAAAAAGATTGTAGATGTAGCTTGAATGAGAAAGCCCTCGGTTCAATCCCCAGTATTTGAGAAATAAACCAAAAAACTATAGTGGGAAATCACTTCACACCAAGATAGCTATTTTTATTTAAGTATTGGCAAATGTAATGTTCATTTTTTATAGAAATATAAAATGGTGCAGCTGCTATAAAAAATGACGTAGGGCCAGGGAATTAGCTCAAGTCGTACCGTGCCAACCTTGGATGCACAAGGGCCTAAATTCAGTCCCTGATACCACCAAAAAAAAAAAAAATGACGTGGTGGTGCTTGCAAAAAACAAATATTGAATTACTGCGGGACCCCACATTTCTGCCCCTAGCTACAGCCTAAAGATTACAAGCAGGGAATCACACAGGTATTTGTATACTTCTGTGCCTAACAGTATTATTAGCAATGGCCCAAAGGTGGAAACAACTCCAATGTCTAACAATGGAAGAAGGAAAAACAAAATGCAGTGTATTTGTGCAGTGGAATATTATTTAGCCTTGAAAAGGAAGGAAATTCTGAGACATTTGGCATTGGAAGATGTGTGCTAAATGAAATAAGCAATACACAGAAGTGCATACTGCCTGGTTTCACATATATGAAGTACCTGGAATAGTCATTTCACAAAAACAAAAGTAGAAGGGTGGTTAGCAGGAGTTAGAGGAGGGGAGAATAGGGAGCTGTTACCAAATGGGGCTGGAGTTTCAGTTGGGAAAACGAGAAAGCTCCAGAGGTGACAGCAGTGACGGTTGCATGACAGTATGAATGTACTGAAAACCACTGATTTTTAAAGTGGGACATTTTATGCTACATATATTCTACCAGATGTTTTTTAAAAGGGGGAAAGAGAGAAGATGGAGGAAGTAAGCGGGAAGAAATGAAGGAAAAGAGGAGAAATGAAGGGTGGAAGAAATAAAGGGGAGAAAGGGGAAGAGGGAGAGGGGGTAGAGAGAAGGAATGAAAAGAGAGAAGGAAGAAAGGAAAAGGAAAGAAGCAGAAGAAGGAGGAGGAAGTTAAACTTCTACTAACAGTGCCATCCTGGGGCAGGGTGGAAAAGGCCCCAGCCAGGGCCCCAGTTGACTTCTGCGTCAGCCAACAGGTCTGGTTTCAGGAAGTAGCGCAGGGAGGGGCTGCAGGCAGCAGGCCCAGGGGCTGGAGGCCTCCTGGTGTTGCAACAGCAAGAGTGCACCTGGAGAGTGGAACCGAGGCGAAGCTGGAGGTGGAGGTGGGGCCGGACAGAAAGATCAAGACTGCCTGGGCTGCCGCTCCTGCCTGTGAGAGCTGAGTTTTAGAGAGGTGGCGGAGCAGACAACTGGGAAGGAGACCCCAGGGACAGGGCCAAGGCAAGGCGGGCTTCTGCAGGGCCCTGCTGAGCCGCAGCTACCTTGCTACACGGGGGACCAACCTGCAGATATGGGCTGATCATGGTGGACCCGCTGGCACATACCTCGCTCTGTGGGACACGTGAACCCTTGCACCTGACTGACCATCAGGGCAGGTAGAACAGTGCTCGCCAGGTTCTGGGAAGACCTCAGACCGGTCACAGGAAGGCAGCTCAACAGAGAGCCTGTCACCTGAAATCCAGTCGCAGGGCTTTAGATAAGAAGCGAGTGATTTCTCCGCGCCTGCACTGCTTGCAGCTTGGTCTGGTGGATGCCCAGTCTTGGGAAAAACTCAAATTTTAGGTACCCAGCCAGGTACTCAGCCGGCAGCAGCACTGCCCAGGTTCCTGCTTGGTCTGACTCCCCCTGCTGGGGATCCTGGGTGAGCAAACTCTACTCAGGACAGCGCCTCCCCGGTCACTGGCCCGTGCCCATGGGCGGCGCGGGTGGCCACGAGGACAGAAACTCGCGTTACCCGGAGGAAAAGATGCAGGTTTGCTGGCTCCCATCACAGAAAAAGAAATTTCAGGATGGCCAGTCAGAGGCATAAAGGGATTTGTTAGGCAGGAATTAGAAGCACACACGCAAAGGAATGTGGGCCCGAAGGTGGTCGGTTGCACACATCGTATTCCGGGCTGGGTGAATTTGTGAGAGGTTGGGGTGGAACTCTGGAGAGCCTGCTGATCTAGGGAAAGAGGGGTTTCAACGTGCAGATGAAAGACGACTCCTTTTGTGGGGGAAGAGTGAGGCCCGATGGTGACAGAGCTGTAGCCCACCCCCAGCAAGAGACCTGGTTTACAGGTGAAAAGAGGTGGTCTAGTCACGGGGAAAGAGGCCCCTTTGCAGGTACAAAGGTAATGGCCATGTCTGAGCTTGGGGATGACGGGATGGCCAGAGACCATTTGTAGACAACAGAGAATGGCCCAGGCCTATTGTATCTTGGGAGAAAGGAAAACAAATCTTGAGATTGTGTCCTGAAGTTGCAGTGTTTATTTTTAAAATTGTGATTTTTCCTTGTCTCCTTTCTCCCTATCTTTATTTCTATCCTGCTATTACCATAGACGATGGGATCCTGGACAAGCTTCTAGGATCTTGTGCATGGTGAGCAGAGAATTGGACATGGCATGCAAAGGTAAAGAAGAAAGAAGAAAAGCTTTAATCCAGCAATACTATGGCTCAGAGTGAGCCATCTCCAGTGGCAGAAAGGAAAACAGCACAGGAGTGCTGAATATGTTGGGTTTAAGAATTATAAAATATGGGCCGGAGGGTTAGCTCAGTGGTTCTGGCGCCGGCCTCGCAAGCGCAAGGTCCTGAGTTCGATCCCCGGTAACCACATAGAATGCTGGGCGTGGAGACACGCCCACTAACAATCAACACCGCATACCACAATGCCGGGCGTGGTGGCTCACGCCTGTCATCCCAGCACTCGGGAGGCAGAGACAGGAGGATTGCTGAGTTCGCGGCGGCTTGCCTGGGCACCATAGTGAGCTCAGGGCCAGCCTGAACTACAAAGCGAGACCCTGTCTCAAAAAGCAAAAAAAAAAAAAAAAAAAAAAAAAAAAAA
>PVIC010005484.1:0-57652 GCA_004025085.1 Thryonomys swinderianus
ACAAATTTCCCAATGTTATATGTGATTTTGAGATGTATATAAATTGTACCAATAAAGAATTCAATAAAAAAAAGAAAAAAAAAAGAAGAGAGTGAAGGAGTTCAGAAGTATTGGAATGAGAACATCTGACTTTGATATTAAATGTTGCTGTTCACAGGACTTGTGATACTGGGCAAAGCATTAAGTTCTGTGATGGCTGTGCCTGAGTGTGTTACATGGAATTACTTCTTCATAGTGTTAGTGATTCCAGTTGCTTGTGATCTTTTAACCTGGAGGCAGTAAAAATGAGAGTGGGCCAAATATTGCAAGTGCAACCACCCTTGTATATCAAAGTTTTATTGAGAGGGAAAGGGCTCCAGTTAAATTAAAGCTTCTGGAAAATGGAGGCAGCATTGATTGAGAGAGGGAGATCAAACTATTCACAGAACAAAGAGAGTAATAGGTATTTAAATATTTTTTATTTCTATACTCGCAATACTGACCAGTGATGCTTGTTTTGGGGAAACTGGTATCACATATAATATATGTGATCATTTTTAATCTCTTTATCATCATCTCACTTACATCATCCTCTTCTCTACCTTCTAGAATCTGTCTTGTTTCCTAACATCTTTCCTTTGCTCTCTCTGTCACCGTACTTTAGGTTTCTCATATAAGAAAAAAAAAACATGTGATGTTTAACTTGAACTATGTGTTCACTTATTTCACTTAGTACAATGGTCTCAAGACCTACCCATTTTCCTGAGAATAATGATATCATTCCTCTTTATGGATGAGTAATACTCTGTCACGTATATATACATCACCTTTTCTCCATTACTCATTTATGGATGGTCAGCTAGGCTTTTTCAGAGCTTAGCTGTTGTGAGTTGTACTGCTATAAACATTGGCACATATATATTGCTATAGTATTCTCCTAATTCTTTTAGGAGAGGTGTAGCTGGGTCAAGTGGAATTTCCATGTTTACTTTTGAGGAATCTCCATACGCATTTCCATAGTAGTTGTCTTAGTTATTTTCTTTATCATTGAGACACAATACTTGAGACCCATGAATTAAGGAAGAAAAGTTTATTTTGGCTCATAATTTGTAAAGGTTTCAGTCAATAGCTAGCTCCAAGGTAGGGTGGCATCGGAGAGAGATATCGCAGAAGAAAAACAACTCGTGGCATGGTGTCAAGAAGCAGAGAGAGATAAAGGGAGGAAGGAGAGAGAAATATTTTTCCAGCTAAGGTCCCCAGTGATCCATTCCCTACAACCAGGCTTTACCTCCCAACATTTAGCAATAAACTCATCAGTGGACTAATGCACTGACAAGTATCATGCTGTCAGGATCCAATCACCTCCCAGAAACCCCATATCAGACTTTGGGGTGTAAATCTTAATAGTCGCTATACTAGCAACAGATTTTTATTGATTTCCTGGGGTAGGCTAAAGTATGGTGACTTCCACTGGCAAGTGACAAAATTCCAAAAGATATTTCTTCTTGTAACAGACTTGGATTACTAGGTAGGCACCATCAACTTGTTTCAGAAGCTGTTAAGTTTTTGTGTAGCTGTGGATCTCTGTACAAATCATCTCAGGCTTATAGGTTTGGGTCCTGGGTTAGAGCTAAAGGACAACAGCCCTGTGACTGCTGAAGAAACACAAGGGTGGGGGTATAAAAGAGAAGGGAGAAGAAAACATACTAGCTTCAGTTAGCAATAGGCCAAGTTAACCCTGTATCATAGTTTTGGATAGCGCATTTTAAAAATGATCAGCATGTTGACATGCAGAATCTGATTCAAGGGTTAAGACAGCAAAGAGGTTGAAAAATGAAGGCAGAGATGTCAAGCTTTTTATGTCATTTTAGTCAGACATCTAAGGGGCCAAGCGATGAGTGAATATTTTAGTAAAAGAGGTCTTTAGTTATCTGGAATGTAACCTAGGCAACTGTTATTATAACCACGCATCAGAGGTATTATTTATGGCAAAGCTATTGGGAGTCTAGTATTGTATTGCTCGGGTATGTGGCCTCTCAAATTAGTGATATTTAAGTTGATTAAGCAAGTGAAGTTAAAGGGGTTTTTCCTTGGTAACAATTTCTCATTTCATGCAAACATTGTGCTTCTGTGGTTTTATCAGGGTCTCATGACAGGACTGTCACATAAATAGCACAACAATGAAAACTGCTCACCTTGGTACAAAGGGTAATAGTTTAATATGCCCAGAAGTATGTTTGTCATCCCAGCTTTCTGTCCCACCACAGAGGTCCCTATCTCCGTAGGAAGAAGGTGAAGACCCTCTGAAATTTGTAGAATGCATTCACTTGTTGTGAGGAATATTGTATCCCTATTATTCGCAATGCCAGCTTCTGTCCCAGTCTCTAACACATCCTGCCCAGTGGGCAATTGTCTAAGCTGATTTGTCTCCTCAGCACACAGCTGTGTTCTCTCAGAGTAGTAGGCGCTATTAATCAGTATTGCCCATGCTAGACAGATAATCTGCTTCGTTTCGTGTTGAGGCTTATATTCTTTAAAGTCTTCTGCCCGCATTTGCTCTAGTCCTAAAGAGATGTTAAATGAGCATAAATCTGGTTAACTATTAGGAAGAGCAAAGAAAGTAAGGGTCTACACAGCTCAGGTAGCAGATAATTGGCTCCCCAACAGCTGGAGATTAAGTACAGTAACTCATCAAAGCACTCCTTCCTCCAAACAGTTTTTACCATTCCCATTCAACCTGCTTTCCTAAAGTAGCAGAGAACATAAAAACTTCAGGAAGCTGACATCTTAAAAGCCTTTAGAAAGCAATGAATCAAGAATGTAACAATCTCTTCACATTTAACATTTCCTTCAAAGTCAGCAATCTCTTGCTTCTATTTTTTTTTTATTTATTATGAGATTCCTTGTTTTAGGAAGAATTCTTTCCTTTTCTCTATTTGAAGACTGTATTCCCAGTCATAAAAAATTCTCTCTCAAGTTTTTCTGAAGCCTTTAAACACCTACTACCATGCAAAAGTGAATGTATTTCTCAGCTTTTTTTTTCTTCTCATTTTTAAAAAAGATTTGTTCATTCAAGTCAATGGGTATTCTTACCAAAAGGGCCCTACTCATTTAAAATGAACAAGAATATATCTCTTATAAATTCACCATTTTCTTTAACAATCATATACTGAACTATAGTAGTACTTAGAATTATTCAATTATATGTTTAAAAATTCCTTTAAGCTCCTCTAACCTAGTAATTTTATTTCTGGTAAGCAATCCTCAGGGAATAAAGAGAAAGATGGCATTTATTATAATAGCAAAAAAAATTTGGGAAAACCTCAAAGATTCAACTTTGGGGAAATAGTGAAATAAATTATTATTCATTAAATAATATGCTGCCTTTAAAAACTTTCAAAATTAATTATTTGGAGATATTAATTATTTGGAGATAAAAACTCCAAAATTAATTATTTGGAGATATTCTGGCAACAGCAGTCAGTAAAATCTAGGTTATTTTTATATAATAGATCTCTTACTTAGCAAATTATACCTGTTTATATAGGAAGGAATCTGGAAGGAAACTTAGCAGTAGGTTAACAGACTACTCAAGATGATGGGAATCTATGTAAGGTTTATTTCTGGTTTAACTACTTTGTGTTTTGCAAATGTTTTGCAATATGGATGTTCACATTATACATTAAAAAATTTAGTGGGTACCAAAATTTTCCACCTCTGCCCCCCAATTTCCCAGTATACAAGTTAATAATACTTGATAGAACATTTACAGATATTACACTGGCATTTTCTTGTTTTATGTAATGGTGGGACATTGGAAAGAGTGTATTTCTGCCAGCATCAAAGAATAAAAAAGGACTTGGGGAGCACAGCTCAAGCCCCTCTAACCTAGACTGACCCCTTCCTATATAGTTTTGTGTGTTTCCTTGACTTTGTAGGTCTGCTTGACTAGGCAGAAAGTAGAACGTTCTAAAAGAGTTCTCAACTCTTTCAGACTGGTAAAGTATCTTTAGAACCTTCCTCATGGATTCTGCATCATTCTCGACAGAGGAGGCTGAGATAGTGAGCAGGGGGAGCAGGAAGTCTAGTGAAACACCTTAGTGCCTAATTTAGTTTGGTCGGGGTTATGAGTGTTTATATAGGAAGGAATGGGTTTCAGTGGCAGCTGGTTCTCTCACTAGCTGCTCTCTCTCTGCTCTTTAGTTCCCATATGTAGATTAACTGACCTAACTGAAGTTAGCACAATTGCTGACCCCATGGTAAGCACTCAATAAAAGTTAGTCCTTACTGAACTTCAAAAGAAGTGGAACCCTTTCATCAACTCTGCAGTCATAAGTTAGAACAGTCTCAGCAGGTGTAGTCAGCTAGCTACATTGCTCAGGAAGGAAGCAATTAACAGTCTGAGTCTTGTGGCTTGTTGTTGGGAGCAGGAGAGAGGATGGGCTCAAACAGTCCCAGATCGGCTGTGCCAAGGGAGCATGGAGCTGGAGGTGTCAGGGCAAGTGTTGTGAGGGGGTTCATTTATGGGGAGACAGGTGGCAGAGATGGGACAGCTGACTGAGAGGTGTGGGGAGCTGCCACTCCTGAGCCTTCCAGGTCCCTCCCGATGGGCAGATGAGGAGGCACTGCTGTGCCTGTCACTCTGCGCTTCCTCTCCAGGACAGTAGTAAGATGCTGCAACCCACTGAGAGTGAAGAATAGACAGTGCCAGTCAGTCTGATGAGCTTAGCTAGAGGAAAAAGCAGCAATCTGGGTTCCCTCTGGCCCAGCAGCGACACAGAAAGTAACACTTCTCATGTTTTAACTGCAGCACTCTTTGCTGCCAAAACTACAGATACCAACTCCTCGGTTCAAACAGATGCTCACACTCTGGGGAAATGGACGGCAAGGCGTCCCTCGGGTGACAAAAGAAATTTAGTTCCTGGACTGGCCTATAACAGAGAATCCTTGTCCTTTTAGACAGAGGGCGGGGGATTAAAAAGAAAATTGGGATGATTCGATAGTGATTTTTAGAAAAACACGGCACAGAATATTGCTCCCAAAGGCATCCCCTGGTTATCAGCAGACCTAAGGGGCATAATGAGGCTAAAGTCAGTTCTAATTCTCTGATACCTATTTGAAAAATCAACAAGACAGGGAAAAGTTGGTCAGCTCAAAGCTGGCATTTGACTTACGGGGTATGGTAGGGACATATTTCACCCTTGACTTTCAAAAGCCCCTGTTCTAGCTTCTAGGGACCATCTCATTATCCAACATGAACTTACAATAAACATGATTGTTTTTCACATAAGAGTCCAGCACCATGAATCAAGTTAGCAGTCCAAGAGCAGCATGAGATAGGAAGAGTGTGCCTTTAGAAGCATTCATGTTCTTTCTTGAATTGTAAATTTAGAGACAGAATCTTTTACTAGTCTTTCCTTACATCTAGAACTCCCTTTCTGTGTAGTAACATTCTTTGCATTTGAAAAAAAACCCAACTCATTCTACTAGAGATTTCTTTGGGCCTTAAAGTCTTCTTCTGCTTTAAGAGTCCTCTATTAAAATGCAGATACTCAAGGAGCAAGGATACTCAAGGATACTCACTCTGCAGCTTTGATAGCTAATACTTTACCAGGATTCATCAGTATTACTTTAGACACCATTTACTGAGCCCTCACTACCTACCTACTCATGTATGTATTTATTTGTTTATCTGGTCATCTGTTTATTTAAAGTCAGATTTACTGAGACATAATTTAAATACAGTGAAATGTATGCTTTTTTAGTACACAGTTCTATACCATTTGAACAAAATTGGAACCAACCTCACAATTGAGCTATAAAACATGGCTATCTCCCCCAAAGTTTCCTCCTGCCTTTCTTCCCACTCCTGGTGACAACAAATGTGGATTCTGCCTGCAGATCCTTGTCATTTGCAGCCCCCATTATTTGTAAAAAAAGAAAAAATGTTCCTTCCAACGACAAGGACGACAACCACAACCACAAGCACAACCACAACAACAACAACAACAACAACAAATCCCAAATGAAACTAAAGATCCCCATAGTGTCTTCAGTGGGTTTACAATCTAGTTGATTACTCATAGCCCCAGGAGAGGGTGTGGAAGCTTTCACAGTCATTTTTAGTTTCTGCAGCTAGCCAAGTATCTGCTCATTGAAAGCCCCTGGATGGAACTGGAGAAAAAGGGAAGAATAACCAGAGATAGGGAGGCAGCTGGCATCACGTGGGTGGAGCCATGGGTGGAGCCCAATACTAACTAATCTTCATACAAATCCTGGTGGAAGAAGCCACTACACACTTTTATTGTCTTTGAGGTTTTTTGAGACAGGGTCTTCCTGTGTAGTGCAGGTTGAATTTATTATATGTAGCTCAGATTGGTTTTGAATTTATAGTGATCCTCCTGCCTCAGCCCTCTGAGTGCTGGGATCACAACTGTGCGCCACCACGCTGTTTAAGGCTTTGAACAAAGGCTCTTGTTTGCTCAATCAGCCAAAACATAAACCCAGGTCAGAGTCAAACCTCAAGCTCCACGCAGAACGCTTCCCTCCTCGAGTTTCTTTTCTCTCACTCAGCGGTATTCAATTTGGGAACTGCATATGAGAGTGAGAACAGAGGGAACCAGAATCCTTCTCACATGTCTGGCTTTAGTGACGGGGTAAGCAAGGAAGCCAGTAGGAGGAGAGAAAAAGGAAAGGAAAGAATATTTCCTGAGCCTCTGCCACGTGCCAGGGATACATCATTTCATTTGTCCTCAGTAATCAGATGAGCTCTGAGGAGACCCCAGAATCCTGTCGTCCTGTCTCTTGTTGCCCCACATCCCTCACAAATGTTAGGTTTGTGCTTTAACCTGTTGCTCACTTTCCCTTCTGTTCCTTCTCATTGCTTCTGTCTTAATTCAGTCCCATTATCTCTAGTCCTGATGTTTGCTATAGTCTATTAGGATTCTCTCCACCTTCAAAATCATTTTAATTTATTCTCCTTGTGGTTGCCAGTTATTTTTCTCAAATGCAAGTCTGAAGGTATTAGTCCCCTGATTAAATTTCCTCTGTGACTCAGTTTTTGCCTCAGGATAAAATTGCAACTCTGGCTCCTGCTAAGCAAGGTCCTCACAATCCTTGATCATAGGTACTAGTTACTCTCCAGGCTTCCTCTGTTGTGCCTAGAAGTTTGCTGCGATCATAGGTGGCCAGCAGGTTTCTAGGCACAACTGAGGAGGTAAAACAGCCCATGTGTGAAAGTCAGGTGAAGCCTTGGCCATGTACTTTCATACTCATGTTTTCCCCCTCTTCTTTCCTAACCATATTCCGGGCTGCGCAAGTTAAATTCTACATAAAGTTCCAGTATGATCTCTGAGAACCCTCTTCAGTTTCCTCACCAAAGTCACGTTCTTAGGCCCTCCCGTCCTATTCTTCACTCTCTCCCAGTATCCTTCTCCCAGCCTGCATCAGGATTTACTGTCTTCGTGTGCTTATATCCCCAGCTCAAAAGCACTCTTTTCCTTCTTTCTGAAATGTAAGTTCTAGTAAAGGACAAAATCCTATTTTAAATTTTTTTTCTACAAAATGACTAACTCAAACAGTGGAACTCTGAATCTAGAAAGTTGGCTGGTATTTCTATGTGATTTCTACTATATAAACCATATGAACACACTTGAGAGGAAAGGTGATTTTATTCTGGAGTGTGTTGGGCTTGGGCAGCCTGTGGTCATTGAGGTCGCTGTGGATAGAAGGCAATTAGAAAGGAAAGTATGGAGCTCAGGAAGAAATTTGGGGGTTGGCTTTTCAGCTAGTAACTCTGTTTCATAGTCCTTAAGCACACTGATTTCTAGAGGTTAATTTCTACATCATATTAAAATAGTTTATGTTTGCAACATAAATACTTATATTAAGAGTTAAATTGTACTTGGCATTTGACAAGATTTGGAGGCAGTTGATTAAAGGGTGTTTTGTTTTGTTTTGCTTTGTGAGACAAGGTCTTGCCAAGTAGTTCAGGCTAGTGTTGAATTCACTGCATATCTCAGGCTGGCCTTGAACTCACAGCGGTCCTCCACCTCCAGCTGCAGAGTGCTAGAATCACAGGTGTGTGCAACTCTGCCCAGCTTTAAAGATTTACTGATATCATTTTGCAGCTTTCCTTTTCCTCTTTCACTTCTTCCTGTCCTCTTTCTTTTCCTTCTTTCCTTGGATATTTCCTCTATATATTGTGCCTTTAGTATTTATTGGGTAAAATTGCCCATGTATAAATGTAAATCTTGATAACAGAAGGATGAAATGTGCCTGGTAACAGGGGAAAATTAAATCTGCATCAGAACTCAATAAAACCACCCCAAATAAATAGAAAATGCAAGCAAAAGTAGCTAGCTTTTCAAGACAGTTTCCTACCTCTCTGTCTATAGAAATTCTGGAGTTTCCACTGGGTTTGGATAAATGATACTCTAATGAGAAAGTGGCTGAAAAGATCCAACAGAATACCAACATTTAAAGTGTCAGGAGAGAAACAGGAGTTGGGAGAAAGGCCAAGAATCTTGCCCAGAGTAGAAGACTATACTGCAGTAAAGGCTGGAGGGTTTCTAGTGAAACAAGTGGTCAGTAGTCAAAGGGATTCACAAGCAGAAAGAAAATAGTCTCTAGAAATAGACAATTTTGAAGCCCTTGGTGAGCAGAAGCTAGATAGTCTCAAGGTGGCAATGAGGGCCAGGATTTAGCTCAGTGGTTCCAGCACCTGCCTTGCAAACACAAGGTCCTAAGTTTGATTACTGGTATCAAAAACAAAACAAAACAAAAAACCCAACAAACAAACAATCAGGTGACAAAGGAAAGGGAACCTAAGGAACAGAGAAAATTTGAACAACATTTTGAAGACACTGTCCTGTTAAAGAAAGGAAAGAGAGGTAGAGGGCTTAGCCACACACAATGTTCAGACTTCTATAGTAGAATACCATTTGGCTGGGTGACAATTATGGCACATAGTTCTGGAGTCTACCAGGTTCAAGATCAAGACCTGCTGACTTGCTCTCTAGGGAAGGCCTACTTCCTGGTTCATAACCTGACACTTTTTCTGTGTCCTTACCTGGTGGAAGTAGTGAGAGATCTCTGGAGTTTCTTTCACAAGGGCACTAAAACCATCTGTGAAGGCTCTGCCCAAGTCACCTCTGTTAGGCCCCAAATACAAATGCAATCACATTAAGGGTTAATTTTCAACACATGAATTTTAAGGTTCAGTCTATTTCTCTTAGTTTTGTCATAGGAAAGCTAATAGATTCTGAAAGATATCGAGCAAAGGAGCCAGTTGAAAGCGTGGGTCATTGCCCATAGTCTGACCCTCCATTCAAGACTACCACTTCTGTCCATTCAAGGCCACTGCTCCAGTAATTCTCTTTTTCTCTTATCAGTTTGTTCTTTTTTTCTAGATCTTTCCCATAAGACAAACCCACTAAAATTTCTTTATTTTAAAATATGTAAACAAATAATCAAAACCTTCTTGAATTCACTCTCTACTCTTAAACTATTACTTCTTTTTTCCTCTTCCATTCTCAGCAAAACATGGTGGGGGAAATTTCTTTGTTGTCTCTCATTTATTATCTCTCATCTTCTCTGGTATTAACTCTGAGTGGTAGTAGAGAACATGGGTATTTGGCTGGGGTTGTAGCTCAGTGGCATCACACCTCTCTGGCAACCACAAGGTCCTGAGTTTGATCCCTGGAACTGGAAAAGAAAAGAAAAGAAAAGAAAAGAAAAGAAAAGAAAAGAAAAGAAAAGAAAAGAAAAGAAAAGAAAAGAAAAGAAAAGAAAAGAAAAGAAAAGAAAGAAGAAAGCAGGGGTATTCCCACCATTCTATTGAAACTTCTTTGTTAAAGATTTTCAGATGACTAAATTTAATAGCCCTTATGGTTTGGTTCTAGATGTTCCCCAAAGCCTCATGCACACATAGGTGGGACTTTTCAAAATGTCTTAATCTCGCATGTGTGAATGTGGATGGAGGATGTGATGACTAAATTAGTGGACTGATTGGTTTAGTGTATTTTGGGTGTGGATAACGCAAAGGCCCAACCTGGCTGTGGTAGCACCACCCTAAAAGTTTATAGCCTGGATAAAAGAAAAAGAAAAGCAGGCTTGATGTTGCTTGCTGTTTTCTGCCTGCCCTTCCACAGACTGTTTCTCTTCTGGGAAGCCCCTTTGCCGTACTACCCTGCCTTGGAGTCAGTTGACTATGAACTGAAACTTCTACAAATGTGAGGTGAAATAAGCCTTTCTCCTTTAACTTTGGGTGTTAAGTATTTTGTCTTAGTAACACAAAAGTAACTATGGCAATAGCCAACAAAGAGTCCTCATGTTCTATGTTGGTTAGTGATGTGGTTTGTGACCCCTGCAATGAGTCTCTTTTTCACTTGAGTTCTAGGATAAATTTACCTAGTTTTTCTATTATTTCTTTTTTTAAACAGTGATTTTATTGGTTCACTTTATATACACTTAACATTGAGAATTTGTGTCCGTACATGACACGAGTTAATTCTCATTTTTTCCCATTCCCCAGCCCCCCACAATCCCTCCCCGCTACACATAAGCTACTTTTTTAACTACTTCTTTTGTTGGTTCTTCTCTGTATCCATAATATCTAATAGTTGGATTGCTCTAGGGACCAGTTCTTGATCCTTTTGTCTTTTTCATCTATACTTAACTCCTATGTTTATTTTAAGTTAACATCATGGCTGGGCCTATCATCAGAACTGAAGACTGTATATCCAACTGTTATTAAACATCATCACTTAGGTACCAAGTTACATTGAAAACTGTGCTTCTGATAGTCCACTTTATGCCTAATCTCTCTAAAATCTTCTTCATTCCAAAAAATAGTAACTCTATTTTTGTTACTCAGATTTCAAGCCTCAGAATTGTCCTGACTTTTCTCTTATTATGATGCCTTTCACTTAATTTTTCAGAAAATATTATAGGCCATCTGCAGAGTACCTCCAAGTTTGGATCATTTCATACAACCTTCATTGTTGACTCCCCAGTGACTAGGGCCTAGTTTAGACCACCATTGTCTTTTACCCAGATTTGCTGTATTAATCTCCTAACTAGATTCCCTGGTCCGACTGTGCCCTTTTTACAGCCGAGATGATAATACCATCCTATTAAAATGTAATTCAGGTCACATTATTTTTTTGGTCAAAATATTCCAGTAGTTTCTCGTCACATCCACAGCAAAAGCCAATTGTACAATCTTTTCAACCTCACTGACTTCCTTTCTCTGACCTCCTTGATATTCAGTGAGCACAAACATTCCATTTTAGGCATATCAAACCTCAGGACTTTTGCACATGCATCACCTACCTAGAAAGTGGACTTTCCTGCCTCCTTTGAAATTTTTGCTTAAATGTCATATGGATTTTCTTTCTTCCTTTTAAATTTTTGCTTAAATGTCATCTTAGAGAAGCTTCCCCTGACTGTGCTATTTAAAATTTCAACGTTCCCCCCAACACACTCTTCCCTAGTCCCTGCTTTATCTTTTCCCTTAGGGCCAGGCTCTTTGTCTAGTTTATCAAATAAAGAATTCCTAGAATAGGACAGTATTTGACTCTTAGGATGTTGAATCAATGACACTGATAATGTTAGTGAACAGAGGGATAATTAATGGATCAAAGTTCAAAGGGAGACAGAATCTAGGAAACATGGACAAGAATAAGTGCAAAAAACATTGAATTCTCTCTTTCAGAGGCCGAGCTGAGTAGGGAGTTAAGGAAGCTCCTGATACCATCATTTACACCTTGACTGAGACAAATCAGTTTTGGTATGTCACCTTTTCTACACACATTTAAGCCTTTTATCTCTAATTGTGATAGGAAGAAACCTTGTCCCTGGGTAAAAGGAATTGCATGCACTATCAGAGTGGTGAATATTTACTCAGAAAGCATGGAAGTTGCCCTCTTGACCTTGAAATCCACTCACACTTGAAGTAACCCTGCTTTACTTTTGAACACATATCATTTGTGAAGCATCAAAAGCATATTATTGTTATCATCATAATCATCATCATCATCATCAACATCATCATCATCATCATCATCATCATCATCATCATCATTATCACTGGCCTTGCTGGTTTTGAGGTTGGTCTGGGATTGGTTCCCTTGTGTCCTCTTCCATCCATCCTTTAGACCCAAGAACTTCTCATATTAGAAAGCTCTAACTCCAACATAGCTAAGCCTTCTTTCCACTTGTGTGTCCCTTTCCTTCCTTCAACATAAGGATTCTTCTGAGATCCCAATAAATGATCTCAAACCTCAAATGCCAGATTTTCCTTGGCCCTAGGTCTTTAGCACTTAAACCAAAATGAAGCTGGCAATCACACAAATACTCAGGAATAAGTGCAGGGTGAGTGGGGGAGACAAAGAGGGAGGAGAAGGGACAACAGGGAGCTGGATGCTTGGGGATGGGAAGGAACAAAGAGGTCTGTCATACTTGGCATGGGGGTAATGTCACAGTGGTACCACTGAATCTGAGGTAAAAGATTAAACCCATTTGCTGGGTTCTGGAACAGACAGACAATACTAGGAAGCTGAAAACAAAAGCTGGGTTGGTTTCATAGGAAGATTTACAGAATGATTATACTTTTTCAGAGTACTTTGTTGTCAATATATTGTAATTTAATTGTTTAGTTGAATGTCCCTCTGTACTCATTAGGCTGAAAACTCATGGATAAGGACTTTGTGTTTTCCTTATTATACCCAAGGCTAACACATTACATTTATTAAATAAACAAATTAATGATTCATAGTAGTTTTATGTATGTTACTTACCAATGATGCCTTATGACTATTGTATATCAGTAATTATATGAATTATTAGCAGGAGGTCTGGTATACTCTATCTCTGTAGTCAGCCTGAATTTTGTAACTGATCCTATTTCTTTTTTTGTTTTGATTTCCAGAAGTCTCAGCCAATATAAGGACAGTATTAGTAGCTCTACAGGTTCTTATCACTTTTACGTGTATACTGATTTTCCTCCACTCGTGTGTGTGTTTATGTGGATGTGTACATATATATATATATATTTATAAAAGAGTATTTATATGAATATATTATATATTTATATAGCATATTTATATTATATACAACACACACATATATATCCCATATAAATGTATATACTCATATATATATACATATATATCATATATATGCCTCAATTCAAATTCTTTCTGGAATAGGGTTTTTCATATGTGTATATATATATGTATGTATATATGTATATATATACACACATATGCACTAGTTTTTAAAATGTTGTCTTATTAATGTTGTTCTGAGAACTACCATGAATTTCTATAAAAGCTAAATGTTTATAAGCCCATATGAAAATGTTTTCATTACATTGTGATGATCCTTTGACCGCTTGTATCAGCTTAGTTTTTCCAGTCTGCACTTGGAAAGTAAAAAGTGAACATTTATAAGAAACCAATGATGAATCTTGATCTGCCATAGATGCAGTGAATTCATGAAATTCTAGAAGTGTTTAGTTCCCATCCTGAATTCACTCATAGGTTACCTTAATTGAGCATGTTTTTACAGTGAATCACTTGTTTTGTCACTTAGGATATTTTGTGGGGGGAAAATCTGGGCTTCGTTTTGTTTGAGTATAGGGGTAATATATAAAGATAATCTGGATATGAGAAGTAACAGTGATGAAATTTTAAAAATATAATGTTTTCAGGCTGAGATTTGAGAGTTCAAATAATGGAACAATGAAGTTTTCACTTGATTTTGTTGCTGTACTTAGGGATGTATATTAAAGGGATCTATATTAAAGAACTTTTAATAGACCTGGTTTGGAGTCCACTCTAGTAGTTCTTGATGCCAAGTAGACTATAGATATGCAGAATTCTTGGGGGAGGAGGAAATGCCCTCTAAGAGTTTATTCAGAAAACTTAGGCTACACAGAGATTTCATTAGATTCTAATAGCATCACAGGGATGCTCTGTGATTGTTACTACTTATATAAAATCTTCCCAACAGAACTAAAAAGATTTTATATTGTTAGCAAATAAGTGCTCTTAGCTATGGCTATTCTAATTTGGTATATTTGAAAATACACCAAATCAATGTTTTTGTACAACCTACTATTTATCACAACTTCTTTCATGGAAAATGAGTTTATCTAAAGAGCTCTTAAGTATAAATAATTATACAGCATAATTTTTTCTACTTCAATCTCTTGGATTTTATTCTATAAGGATAGAATCAAGAGCAATGGTCTAAAATCTGAAACTACAAAATAGAGATATTGAAAAGATTAATCTCATTTTTATTATTTACTGTAGCCCAAATTTTGTACCTAATGTTCTTTTTTATTTAGATGTGCTTGACATACTAAAGGAGTCCATTCAATAGCATTGCTATAAGTTCTATTTATTATTCACACAGTAGGGAAGTGACTTTGTGTTGTCTCAGGTATAAGCTGTATTGCTAACGTTAGGAGGATATGGGGTCAAACACACATATTTAATGTTGAATTTGGATCTTTGGGCCTTCATAGGAATTAAAATATGAAATTTAATCATTTTATACTCTACAATGAAAAAAAAGTATTGTTTCTAGTAAAAATACAGCCTGAATAAAATTTGAAACATTAGCTTCACACCATAAAGTTTCCACCCTCCATTAAAACATGCTTTCTTATCAAAAGAAATAAACTTTGAGAAGTCAGTTTAGTTCTACAAATATCCAGTGGTTTCCTCTTATATTGTATGCATATTGATGAGGACTCTTGCTGGAAAACATTAAACCAAGATAACAAAGAAAAATGGAAATGAATATATTATTTCTAGCATTGTCCTTAGCTCTTTTCCAAAAGAGTTGGAGGAAGGGTTGGTACCTCTATGTCACACTTGCAAGTAAGTTGCTAAGTTAGTTGGATACATGGACTTTGCTAAAGTAGCCAGCCCAAGGTTTCCCAGGGTACCTCACACTTGAATGTTTACACGAGAGAATATGCTGTGATTCTAGAGATTCTTCAAGTTAAATTATGTGGGGAACTCCTTCTTGCGGCTTTGGCTACATGGGACTCAGAACCAAAGAATAAGAACCCACTGCTGCTTCCATTTTTCTGAAGGTTAAATGAAGTCTTGGTTATCTGTTAGTTCTCAGGGCCAGTACTGACCCTGCAGACTGCCCTCTCACACCTGAAGGCCTGTGTCCTATGCGTGGTTCTTGGCCCTAAGTGTTTGAGGGTCACTAATGAAGGTATCGAAGAAACTGCTTTCCAATTAAAAGATGTGGCTATTGGATTTTCCTTTTTCTATTGTTATTTGGAAATAGGGTTAATTTTAAGAAACTCCATGGTTATGGTCCAGAAATAATGACTTCTCAGTTTATATTTGAGAAATGCTTCTATGTTCCAAATTTTAAGGAAAAATTAGATTCAAATTTCAATTTTCCTGGAAGCAATGACTTAATGCAGTTGTTCTTGGTCTAGTCAGACTCAAAGCTGCTCTTTTTGTCACCCATTTTATGGGATCTCTTTACTGTTGTGCAATTATGTTGCAGATAATGTAACCTGCTTATCCATCTAATTATGCAAAAAAGTAATATAGCATAGGAACACAAAAAAGTAGCTTAAAATATGTATTTTAATATTTAAATTCTAAAATATTTCAGCAGGAACTGCTCTGGGTGAGAAAAACTTAATTCTACCATCTCAGTTTTTGGATGATTTAATAAATGAGTTTTGAAGTAAGCTCTTTGTGATTTAGAGTAAGTTACTTCTCTTTTCTAAGCGTCAGTTTAAGCTTATTTAATGAGGACACTATTTCACAGGGATGCTATCTGTAGAATATAAAATATTACATCTAAAACATCTAGTACAATGTGGAGTCCACAGTAAGATCTCAAGGAATATCCATTCTCAATATGATCCTTATGAGAGTAGTCAAAGTGACTGACTCTAAGGCTGATTTTCTCCTTTTGTTCCGAACACAGTGAGGTTAGTGTCTTTCTGCCACGGGAAACGGTGTGATTCAGAAATTAAGCTATTAAAGAACCGACTGACCTGCCCTGCTCCTCCCTACCTGCTTTGCCAAATTTATGAAGTAAGGAGGATCAAATTTCCATCTCTTCTCCTAGGCTCAGTCTTCCCATGCTGCCAGCCTCTATGCATCCCTACCCCTTGTCACTGGTGGAAGGACACTTTGCAAGCTGTTGTCAGACATGTTGAGGACTTTACTGTGATTTGTAAAAGTGAGAGTTTGTACCCAGCCATCTGTAGCCTGTGTTTTTCAAGGACGATGGCTTATAAGGATGTAGGGAGGTGATGGCTGGAATAACAATAGGGCTATTTTTTATGATCACTAAAAGAAATTTGCCAGTGTCTCTTTTAAACTCATGGCTTTCAAATAAAATTTTAATTTTTTTTTCTTTTTTTGAGACAGGGTCTTGCTTTCTATCTAGTTCAGGCTGGCCCTGAGCTCACTATGTAGCCCAGGCAAGCCTCGAACTCAGCAATCCTCCTGCCTCTGCCTCCCAAGTGCTGGGATTACAGGCATGAGCCACCATGGCCGGCACTGTGGTATGTGGTGTTGATTGCTGGTGGGCGTGAGTCACCACCACCCAGCATTGTATGTGGTTACGGGGGATCGAACTCACGGCCTTGCGCTTGCGAGGCAGGCGCTGGAACCACTGAGCTAAATCTCCAGCCCAGGAATTTCTTTATTTTTTAAAATTGATTTTATTAGGCTGGGGATTTAGCTCAAGTGGTACCGCGCCTACCTTGTGAAGCACAAGGGCCCAAGTTCGATCCCCAATACCACACACACAAAAAATTGATTTTATTGGTACATATACATTATGATCATAATCAACATTGAGAATTTGTACCAGTACATGACACGTCTTAATTCTTTTTTTTCCCCGTTCCCCACCCTCCCCAAACCCTCTACCCCTATATACATAAGCTTTGTTTCTGGAAAGGAAATTTTAAAGATGTTTTTCTCCTGTTTATTTAGAAATGCTTCTGAACAAAGGTGCTTTAGTCGTTGTGTTTCTGTGGTTTAGAAAGCACAGCAGAACAAAATTCTTATTCTGCACAGCAAAATAAGCTCCTTTAAAAATTATCTAGAGCAGCATGTCAGCCCTGTTTTATAACCCTCATAAACAACCTCATTTAGAGGAAAAGCTCTTGTGGAGGATACCTCTCTGGTTACTTACTGCCTTTTCTAGGTTTTTCTTCCCTGTTTGATTCTCCTATCTGATAAGAGATCAGGTAACCATGACAACACTGCACCAGGGAAGTTCTTTCATTTTTGTGCTTTACATAATCCTGAAAACAAATCTGCTATCTGCTTGACACTTGCTTCCTTTTTCTTACCAACTTTTTCTTTAATCTTAGCAAGGTATGTCCTGAAAGAAAACTTGCCACTTCAGAGGATTTGCTGTCACTGATGTGACTTCCTGTTAGTCGTGGGTTGACTCTGCGTTCTCTGAGGCTCAGATTCCCATCATGGAGTCTCTCCCTACACACTTCAGACTAAATTACAGCCCTATTAGCCAGTTATTGAAAGCTAGCAAGACTGTGACAGTTCACTGGCGTCTTTTCTTACTTAATATTTATGTAGTCTAAGTTTGTGTCTTTCAGAATGGCAGCTACCATTGTTATGTGGGCCCCTAAATTTAATCACCAGAGGGGCTGGTTTTCTGGGAATACTGGGGGCAGGGAACTTGCTCTGTCCACAAATGGTATGAAGCACTGATTTTTTACTCAGTCAAATTTTGATATGTTCGACGTAATCTTTCTTGAAAACATCCAAACAAGTGTAATTTAATATAGGAACATTGAAATCTACTTTTGAAATGACAGTATTTATTAGGCCTACTTAGAAATGCTAGAATTTTGAGACATATCAAGTGACTGACTTCTGTTTTGCCCTCAGAGGACATTTGATTCTCTGCTACAAATTCTAAAAACTTCTGTAATGGTGACAGTCTCCCCTGCCCCTAATAAAGGATACTACTTTGTTTCCTGTGTTAATGGCTATATGGATAATCTGGCAAGTTGAATGCAATGTAGTTAATTCTTGATTGGATGGGAAAGTTGTCAGGGTCAGAATGAGGCCATTGTTTTAAAGCAGACCAAGTTACTGTCTTTTCCCACTGACTTGAATTATGTTCAGGCAAACTGTTATTGATTCTATTTATTTCCCTAATGGTTGCATCCTGCTGTCTCTCAGGAGCACAAACATACCAGACACACAGAGCTTTCTCCCACATGTCTGCCAATTAAGTGTTATTGAGTTTAATGAGTCTGTTCCACAGCACCCAACTCTCCAGTCTTTATTCAGTCAATCTCCTGGGAGTTGGGGTGTGGAGAAAAGACTGCCAAAACAAGTGTATGAATTTGTTGCATAACTTTGTACTTCGTTTAAGGTCCCTTTTTCCTCCCTAGAATACATGATATGTGTAATCACATGATATGTAGTCTAAGTTTGTGTCTTTTGTCATCATCTAAGTGACCCTCATTCAGTATGACTGGGGTAAAGTCAAGGGTCTACTACATGTGTTATACATTGCAGAGCTTATGCCCTGTCCAAGGATGTCCAGTGAAGAGTGAAATAGATCTGGCTTATTTTGTACCAGGTTGAAGGGGGAGGGAAATTTTCTTGATGGCCTTGGATAAATTGGTTTCACTGTATCACCACTTGTACTTGACCACCTGGATACACAAAGTTTAGCACTGGGATATTACGGGGATGAGCAGTATGGGAAAAAGAAAAAAAAGGCACAGGACAAAGAAACAATAAATACACAGTCTCTTTACTTCATACCTATTGGATAACTGACATCAGACTGGCTTCAAATTTCAGATTTGCTATGACCTATAGGGAAAATTACTTACTTTGTGATTTTGCATCCCTATGTTGAAATGGGATGATCCTACCTCAGAGAACTATTGGAAAGATATATTGATAGTGGACATAAAGCTCTTTATGCAGTGCCCAGCACCTAGTGGAGGTTCAATGGGTGTGAGCTATCATGGTTGTCACTCTCCTCCCCCTGCCTCACCCTCATCCCTTGTGTTTACTATACGTGTCACTTTGTGGGTGCAGATGATGAGTTCTATGGCCCTGTAGGAGGAGAGGATGCAGAGGAGAGGATGGATGTATTCAAAGCATTTGAGCTACATGAGATTTAATCAGCTATCCATGAAGCTTCTTTAAGACTTCTTTTTTACTAGAAACTTCTTTTTGACTTAAACTAGGCTCATTTAGGTTTCTGTCGTACTTGGTTTGGATTTTACATCTTGTGACTTTTAAACTTGTGTTTCTCTAAGAGTGGTTAAGAGCTTGCTTATGATAATTACTACTTGTGAATTCAAAACCTAGGGGGGGAGTGGTGTTTACCTCTCTGTCAACAATTACTGCGATTGCTACTTGCATCAAAGGAGGAGCAAGTCTGTCTCTTGTCGTCCAGCATGGTGATCTGATCCTGTGTCCTCCATGAACCTGAAGATACAAACACTCAGGAAAAAGGCAGGGCTAGATCCTCCTCTGTTTATACTTTTAAAAAAGCACTTTATTTTATCTTCTTTTAAGAAATCTTAACTGGAAATCAGCTAGGTTTACAAACGTTTAGCTGCAACAGTTTCCTGTGCACACTCTGCATGATGTGCATCTCCTCTATGGAAGCTCTACTCTCTAGAGGCACAGGGGAAGTTTAGGCTCAAAGGTTCTGTTTACTTGCTCAAAACAAAAATGCCACCCTTAAAAGTCTCTGAGAGACATTTGCATATCATTCTTTGAATTAACTAATTTGAAATACTGGATAGGAATTCTTGGCTTTAAGCCAACATGCATTTTTAAGAATTATTTTGATATTTGTTTTTTCTTTTTTTTTAGTTTTTGAGACAAGGTCTCACCTTGTAGTTCAAGCTGGCCCCGAGCTCACTATGTAGCCCAGGTAAGCCTTGAACCACAGAAATCCTCCTGCCTCTGCCTCCTGAGTCCTGGGATTACAGGCATGAGCCACCATGCCTGACACTGTGATATGTGGTAACAGAGATCGAACTCAGGACCTTATGCTTGCCAGGCAGACACCAAACCACTAAGCTAAATCCCTGCCCATTTATTTGTATTTTTAAAAAATGTTTTGGCAGCTGCAGGGAATGACTGAAAGACCTTGAAATTGGCCTTCAGCTGTAGAGCGTAGTCTGCTTCTAACTGTGTTCTCACACAAATTATACAGTCTCCTACCTGCCTCTGTTTTGATCTGTGTAAAATGGGTAGAGTGTACAGTTATCTTTAAAAGGGAATTTGTGCAGTCTGGTGCAAAATGAAAATACAGTAGCCTTTGCTTAAAATGCAAGAAATAAATGCCATTACAAGTACTCACAGTAACATTTTTTCTTTATTCTAATATCTACTTGTGGTAGTTAAGAAATTTTGCTACTTAACACTGTGTGAAAAATATCAGAAATTTAAGTTACCCTGATTTTTACCACACTTCTTTACATTATGCACTGTCAGTTTTAAATGCATTGTAAGAGTGTTTAGTTACATGGAATCAATGACAAGCAGTTTGAACTTCATAGCTTTTAACATATACTTCATCCCTAAAGCAGTAGAAACTACACAAAAGAGCTTGATACAGGCACATTCTATCAACTACTGCTTGATACAGGCACATTCTGCGAACATATTCTGCCTTCACTGATGAGTAAGGAAAAGAAACTATGGATTGCACGATGATTCTTCTCTGTCACCATTTTGAAGGCAAATGGTTGGCTTATGAGGGGAATAACATAGATCAGAGAGGATTTGGTTGGGATGCGAGGCCTGAAAAAGGCAGTAATCACCAGTCACCTCTCTCATACTCTACATAGCTAACTTAGGCTTCCTGACAACAGTTGTGAGATAATCAGAATTGTCTTATGGCGAGGCACGGTGGCACAAGCCTGTTTTTCCAGTACTCCAGAGGCAGAGGCAAGAGGATCTCCATGAGTTCAAGGCCATAGTGAATTCAAGGTCAGCCTGAACTACATGGTGAGACCTGTCTCAAGGGAAAAAAAAGACTTGGCACAAAGATATACATACAATTTGCTTACTGAAAATGAAAAGTTGGGTTATTTTTATTAAGTGTATGCAGTTATTCACCCTTCATCATATTCCAGTTTTAAGCCTTCCCATAACTTTAAATGCCACGTGGTGCCTATTTGCGATTACTTCTCAGTCCCACTGCAGCACAGGTACCAGTCACAACCTGTCTGTGACAACCCTCTTGGACAAAATGTGCCATGGCATTTCTGATTTCATCAGGTAAATATCCATTCCAACACAGGGCAAAATTCCCAAACACAAGGTAAAGATTCCCAAAGTATAAGAGCTGATGGGAGGACTTGGGCTACTACTTCTTCATAAAACTACTTTATGTGGATATAAGTAGCAGCTCCTTCACAAAGAAACAATTTTGGTTTGGCACACAAAGCCTGAGCTGCATTTCAGCCTTTCTTTCTCCCCATCCCCAACCTGGGGCTCCTTTGCCAGCCACAACCTGTAGAACAGTAGCCAATGGGCTTGGGGGAGGGATCAGTACTGAGAGTGGGGGAGGACAGAATGGATTTACCCTTTTATGTGAACTCAGGAAATCTACTAAATCTTTCAGAGCCTCTGTAAGCATAGAATTTACCTTGCAGTGTTGTCATGGGGATGAAGTATGGAAAGAAGAATAAGGCAAAGTCTAGTACACCGTGCTTAAAAATGTTACTGTTATTGGTTGAAAAATATCCCAAGTGCTTGTTTCAGTAGTAGCTGCAATCCAGGAGTGTCTGGCTTCCTCTTTAACTCTAAAATTACTGGATTTTTCAACTGAGCTACATGTCTACTCTATTTCCAGTTTTGCAGCAAAAATCAATAGATATCTAGAATTTTGTCAAAAAGTCTAACTGTGTGAACAACCTTATTAAAACACAGATGTTCTGTGACACGATCTTCTCTCTCCCCTTCTCTCTCTGTTTGTTTATTTGCACATTTCCCTTCCTATTTAAACTTTAATTTAACCAGAACAATTTTTAAAATGTTAAGTAGGGCTCTGCCAATAATTAGCCACCCCCCCGGTAAATCATGTGATGTCAATGTTAGTTTCTTCATCTGTTACATGGTAAGGATGGACTATGGACATTTCTTTTTTTTTTAATTTGAATCTTTATTGGTACATTTTATATATATATACATCGTGATCACATACGCTACTGAGAATTTGTACCAGCATATGACACAATTTAATTCTCATTTTTTCCCATTCCCCCACCCACACTACTACCCTCCACCCCTATATATATAAGCTTTGTTTCCTTTTTTATTACCATCATATTTTTTCTTCCCCTTGTTACATACTCCTACACCCCATTTCCCTTTGAATATTTTCTATTTCACAATATCTACCATATATTCTGGAGCTCATTTATATTTTCTGGACTGTGGACATTTTAAGGCTTTCTTCTAGTTTTAGACTACAGTGATATATGGTTATCTCTGCTGAAATAGCAAACATATTCCTTAAAAATGCATTATTACTTATGTTTATGTATATTTTCTTTGCATTGTGTTTTTACATCTAGCTTTTCTGAGCATTTGTATTAAGTTGGTAAGTGTTTGACACTCTGGCCAAATGTCATATGTAATCACAGAGAAGAAGAAAGCATCGAGTTTTTCCCCACCTCCGCCTTTGTCTGGCTGCTATGTGCCACCATAGAGTGATGCAAGAGAGCAGAGAAGTGAGGAAAGGAAAGGACATTGCCCGCACCGGGAGGCTGATAGTTTTCATGCACCCTGATAGGTGGAAGTGTTGTCTGTCATAATCCCTCTTCCTGATGATCTGAGTTAAACTACTACTCACCATCATCCTGAAGATTATTTTGCAATAAATCAGTGTTTGCTACTATAACAAAATACCATGGAGCAGATAATCTATAAAAAGTAGAAAGCTATTTATCAGCATTCTGGAGGTTGAGGAGATCAGGGACAAGGCAGACCCCATGATTGGTAAAAGCCCAGTTTCTGTTTTGCAAATGGTTTTTTGAACTCTGTGTTCTCATGTGGCATAAGAGTAGAGAAAGGTGAGAAGCTGCTTGAAGCCTCTTTTGTAAGAACCTAATTCTTATTCAGGATGGAGGAGTCTTCATGAGTTCATCACCTACCAAAGCCCCTTTTAAAATTTTTTTTTATTTTTTAGTTTTTTTGAGATGGAATCTTAATCTGTAGCTCAGGCTGGATTTGAAGTCACTGTGTAACCCAGGCTGCGCTCACACTCACAGCAATCCTCCTGAGTGCTGGGATCACAGGCATTAGTTACCATGCCCAGTTTAAAGATATACTTCTCAATATTATAGGTTTAAAATGTGAAATCCAACCTTTTAATTATATCTGCTAAAAAATTTAGGATTTTGGAGCATTTTAGAATTTGAATTTTCAGATTAGTGAAGCTCAGCCAGAAAAGTCTATGCAAATATTCCCCATTCCATAAAACTCTAAAGTCTGAAATGTTTCTGTCTTAAATATTTTGAATAAAGAACACTTAACCTGTATTAAATAGGAGATGTTTCAACATGAACTTTAGAGGGATACGAATAATCAAACCACAGCCATCACAGACATCACAGTTTCATCCACATTTCACACATGTCTCTAAAATATACACACTTTTCACTGTAAAAGAAATTAGAATACAATTATCTGCCTAAAAAAGAACACAAACCAGTCATTGGTGGCACACATCTATAATCTTCAGCACAGGGTGAGGCTGAGGCAGGAGGACTGCAAATTTAAGCTCAGCCTAGACAATTTAACAAGACCTATTTCAAAATAACTTAAAAAGGGTAGGACTGAGAATATAGCTCAGTAAGAAGGCCTTACCTAGGTTAAAAACAAGTACAGGAGAGGAAGAGAGAGAGAGAGAGAGAGAGACAGACAGACAGACAGACAGACAGACAGAGACAGAGAGAGGGACAGAGAGACAGAGAAAAAGAGAGAGAGATTCCATAATATCTAAAAACAGTGTTCAAATTTCCCAATTGGGTAAGATCTTTTACAGTTTAGGATTCAGATAAAGTTCATATATTTCAATTTGTCTTGTAGATTTGTAGTCTAGTGGTTCTCTAATGTGATTTCCCAGATGCATCACTATCACCTGGAAAGTTATTAGAAATGCAAATTCTCTGGTATTAGGAAGACAAAATGATACAGAAAGTCTTCAGTGGGACTCCATAAGCAACCCATGGCAGGATTATAAAGTTTGAGAAGCATGACTCTAATCCTTGGCTCCTTCTCATCTCTACCTTTGTGTGTCTTGCCCTTGAAATACATTGTAAGTAAATCTATCCAACGTTCTTGTGATCAGTTCTGGTTGTCAGCTTGACTGCATTAAGGGATGCCTAGAGAAGTGGCAAAGCACATTTCCAGGGGTGTCTATCAGGGTGTTTCCAGGACTCTAGACAGCAAACTGAGTGAGAAAACCTACCCTGAATGTGGCAGCACCATCCAAAAGGGCCAGGATGGAATAAAGAAGTTCAAGAAAGGAGGAAGCTAACTTTTTGAGAAAGTGTGTTTTTCTGAAATTGGGTTTTGTGGTTATCAGACTCCAGGTTCTCCAGCCTTTAAATGTGGACTTGGACAAATACCTTTTCAGAAGGTTTTGGGGTCTTTGACCTCTGGGTGAGACTTCAATGTCGGTTTCTTTCTTCCTAGACGAACAGCTTTAGTTTTCCTGTGTCTCCAGCTTGCAGACCATCTTTGAGAGACTATTCAGCCTCTCACTGCACAAGAGAATATGGTCAACCCTTTATTTCAATTGCACATATTCTAATGGCTCTTTTCCTGTAGAGAACCAATATAGCCTGATATGATTTCATACAGTCTGGATTCTATAGGCTACATCTCAAAGGTGCTGTTTGGTAATAATTTAACAAAGATTATTTCTTAAAGAAAATAGTGCTGCCGGGCATGGTGGCTCACACCTGTAATTCCAGCACTCGGGAGGCAGAGACAGGAGGATTGCTGAGTTTGAAGCTTGCCTGGGCTCCATAGTGAGCTCAGAGCCAGCCTGAACAACAAAGCGAGACCCTGTCTCAAAAAAAAAAATAGTGCTTATGTTCAGTCTGTGTGGATCAATTATTTTAGATATTAAATAAATTGGTAAATTATTAATTGACAGTATCAGTTATTGTTCTCTTAGTTTTAAAATACAATTAAGACAAACTTTGGTTTTCGCTCTTCAACTTATTTTTTGTTATTGAAGTTGAAAATACAGTTGACCCCCTGTACCTGCAGTCCCTGTATCTGCAGATTCAATGCATAAAAATATTTGAAAAATATTACATTGGTACTGAATATGTATGGTTATTCCTTGTCTGTATGCACTGTAACAAAGATGGCAGATATTTACATTGTATTAGGTATAAGCAAAGTAGAGATGATTTAAACTATATAGGAGGATATGCACAGATTATGCATAGCATAATGCATATATGCACAATGGTTTTATGAGAGGGGCATGAGCATCTGAAGATCTTAGTATCCTTGGGGATAATGGAATCAATTCGCATGGATAGTGAGGATGATTTGTTCCATTTTCAGACCTAGTATCATGTCTACTGAACCAACAACAGTATTTTAAAGACTTTGATAGAAAGCTGACCCATTTGTGGTGTAATGACAAGCTAGCTCTTCAGGGGACTGAATTTGTAACACTTCTGTGAGGTAAATATCCCCACCATGATTAGCTGTTGGCTAACAACCTGTGTCACAGAACACAGATGGAGAAGAGATGGGCACAATCCGTGATCAACAACCAATGGGGGCCAAGCCGCTATAGCACATACTGGCATGGCCAGTTTAGACTCTGGTCTTACTGATGACAACTTGGGTAGTTCAGGAAAAAACCATTATTTATCTCTGACTTGCTATAACTAAACTAAGAGGCATTTAGTGGTTAACTGACTTGACTGGGCCATGAGAATGGATATATAGTCAAATGTTATTTGGGATATTTCTGTTCATTTGGGGGATCACATGGGCATCTTTTAAAATGAGATTAACATTTACTTATTTCTGGTTTGTTTCTAGACTGGAAGGAATTGCACATCCAACTTTTTCTCTAAAATGCTGCTCAAACAGAGGAAACTAGCATTTAAGTAACTGGATTTTGAGTAGTGCAGACTATGGTACCTGCCACAGTGCAAGCAGACAGTTCTAACGCAGATCTGGAATGTTCCTCTGCAACTCAAGCATTCAGAGGTAGGGCTTTTAGGTGACTGGATCGCTGAGTCTCCTGAGAAAGAGGGATCTTGCCTGAGTCTGCCTTCAGACTGAAACTGCAGCTCTTCCCTGGGTCTCCGGTCTGCCATCCTACCCTGCACACTATGGGAGCTGGGAGCTGACAAACTTGTGGAATCATTTAAGCCAGTTCCTTGAATGCCTTGCCTGGCCTCGCTTCAACCCCCACCTCCTTTGTTCCACCTCCCCCCTCCCTCTCTGCCCTCACTCTCCCTCCTTCTCTCTTTCCTCTCAGTGTGCAAAAACTAAGAAATGAGAATGCTAATCACTGAGCAGATATTCTGCTAGGAAAGAGGCTATTTGCTGCGTGGCATAGTGTGTGCTATGGTTTCCGAGAGGGGATTGGGTGTGACCAGGTGAAGGGGTTACTTCATTTATAGATACTCCTTTATGTGGTATCATTAAGGTAATTCTCATAATTATTAGTAAGAAATGTAGTTTTATTGCAACTACTACTACTACACACACACAAAATAGTTTTATGAACAAAACCTTGACCTTACTATATGAAATGCACTTTGATGTCTGTATTTATTTTCCTTAAAACACTTCCATAAAACTTTAAACATTTTCACTGTAAAAGTGTTAGTCATAATTTTAAAATCTCCAAAAAGGGTGACTACTCAAATTGAAAAAACAAAACCCTGATTTAATGTCTCATCTCTCCTAAGTATCTTCCTACTACTGTTTTTCTGACATTTAAAATCTTACATAAGGTAAGACACTGACAGTATCTTCAAAATATGGAGCGGAAAAACAGTCAGGCTAGTATCAGTGGCTGGCATGTAAAGACACACAAAGCAGATTTATTCAGTCAGCAATGGGAAATCTGTGCATTGAAGTTCTAAGTATGTTATTGGTCCCACAGATAATTAAAAGAGTCCTTAGAAAGCTTTACCTATGTTCCACATAGGCCTCTGTTCAGTGATTTATATGCTTCAGTGTATTCCTACTAACTCTAGAGAGGAGTTCAAGTGACTCACAAAGGCATAGATAGTACAGCCAAGTCAAGCAGGTAACACTTTTTTAAAAAAGAGCCAAAGGCAATCTGATGACAGGAGCATAGGATGAAGGTAGGAGCAAGGCGAATATACAGATCACATTTCTTGAAGTTCTATGTGCTTCTTAGAAGTGCATCATGAGCGGAGTTAAAAATTCCAAGGAGAGTGTATGAAGAGAGAATGTAAAATAACTTACAGAATATAGCACAAAAGACACATCCACTGTGTAGACGAGTCAAGTATTTCTGTTCCTGATAATAGAGTGAAATTTCTCCGGTAAGTTGTCCAAGAGAGATTACTAGGTAAAATAAACAAAAACATAAGGCAACATCTTTGGACTAAATGGAGTGACAGCTTCAAAGGCCATTTTCTGCGGTACTCCTCCCGAAGTCAGGGGCATCAGTCCACAGCGCGGGTCGGTAGAAGCCCTGCGTGGGAGCCATCATCGTGCACCCAGGTGAAGGTCTCCAGCAGTTGGGTCTCATCTAGGGATGACTCATTAATTGTTCGGCGGTTCTCAAGCGCTAGTCTGGCAGTCAGTGAAGATTGTAGGGTTCACAGTAAAAAAGAAAAACAAACAAAAAAACCAGAGCAATGAAAATGAAAATGAAATGTTCATAAAATTAAATGTTAAATGTTAAAATTAAATGTTTATAAAACTTCAATTTAAAAGGCTGTCTTTTTCTTGTAACCTTATTTGGTCAAATAAATTAGCAAACAATCTCAGTAATTATCATTTAAAAAAAAAGAAACTTAAAAAAAACTTGTTTTGGAAATATAAAAGTCTGGGAAATCACTGACCTACAATGGAAAGACATACAATATACAATAAGTGAATATTATTTTTCTCAGCAGAATGTTCGATATTTTTATAACTTACAGTAATATGCTAGAAATTATACCTTTCACAAATATCAGTAGTGGCAGCAGTCCTGTGTGGCAAGTTTAATACAAAACCATATGTTTTAAAAAATCACTTAATTTAGGGACAGAGATTTAGGTCAGTGGTTCTGGAGCCTGCCTAGCAAGTGCAAAGTCCCTGGTTTGATCCCCAGTAACCACATACAACAATACCAGATGTGGTGACTCACACCCACCAGCAATCAGTATCACACACCACAGTGCTGGGCATAGTGGCCCATACCTGTAATACCAGAACTCTGGAGGCAGAGGCAGATGGATCGCTTTGAGTTCAAGGCCAACCTGAACTACAAAGCAAGACGCTGTCTCGAAAAAAAAAAATCACTTAATCTAATTTCAACTAGTACTGGTTGAAGGAGAGCAATCTGGTAGTCTGATTCAGGTAGAACTGATAGACTGTCATAAAAATTTAGGGACCAGAGAAAGTCAGTGCCTAAAGAGAAGCTACCTCGCTGTCCCTCTGTGTCAAACATACATAGGACAAGCCCAAAAGAGTGCTCAGGAAGTTATTTAAGTGCTTATGAATCCACAGACAAATGAATGAGGGAGATTCACAAGTTTTACACTACTGAGCACCACCACAATAACTTGAGAGAATTTTAAGTATTCATCTTGATTATAAAAAACATCAAAGCATTCAATCAAGTCAATAAACAAAACGTCACAATAATAATGCCCACAGAATGCTTAACTTTGCATGATTGAACTTCCTTGGGTTTCTGCACAGATTAATAATTATTTCTTGAGAATAGCTGACATCATCTGGTGAACAGGATCATTGTAGTTAACATTTATTTAGCACTGTTCTACACATTTTATGTCTAAACATATTTGACCACAGCAAACTTATGAAGTAAATATTACTATTAAGATCCATTTTAAAGATGAAAACCTGAGCCAAGAGTTGCTGAATAAATGTTACCTAACTACTAAGAGGTGGAACCAAGCTCTAAGCACTAGCAAAATGATCCCAGATACTGTATTCACAGCAAGCTAAGCCTGGATAAAGTGAGGAGATAGCCATCAGAAATGGTGCTGCTGGTCTTAGAATGGGTAATTTGTATATGTGCTGCCAAAGTGAGCACAAAGAGTAGTTGATTTGTGGCCACTGTTTTAAAAATAAACAGATCACAAGGACCATGTTCTTGGAAAACCACTCTTAACCTCTTCAGATAAGCACATGCTTTTTTTTTTTTTCTCTAGAGTTCTTCTTCCATGAACATAATCTCAGTGTCTCTATTGAGTTCTGGTGTCTTGGTGCATATAAGATTCTACTCCACTGAGTCAAAAACACAGGAAGAATAGAAATAAACTATTACTATGATCCCCAGATTTCTTCCAGGGTGGTGAGGACCATAAGAATGGTAATCAGTGGATTAACTGTGCCTGTAGTCAACCTTCTGGGCTGGAAGTCCAACCACTAGTTGCCTTGTTATTAATCTTCCCCAAACTTGATTATGCTTTCAATATAGAAAACTTCCAATCTTTCATACCAACCCTTCACTTCAACCTATGCCACTTTTCATGTTTAAATTGTTACCCTGGCAGTCGTACATTTGGGTCTCTTGTTTGTAGTATTATGGGCTCTTCTAAGCAATGAGTCAATAGAAATTTGAAGTATTTACAACTAGGGAATCGCAGGTGCCCAGAACTGGTAGGGGGTAAACTTTTCAAATGAGCCTCATCGATTTTCCTGTGTCTAAATACCGCAATTTTATCTCTAACATTATGATCAGGGTTTATTTTTTTTAATTTTATCCCATTGCTCTCCTCCCATTCTCTCCCTAGGTATAAAAGCTTTGTTTCCATTTTTTCCTTCTATTTTCACTTTTTTTTCTTGCCCCTTCCTTTTTCTCTTTCTCTCCTCCCTTGTTCCCCTTCCCATTTGAACATTTTCCCCCCATTTTTCTGAGGTTTAATCTCTTAGATATGGAGGAAAATCTGTACTTATAACCCCAGATACTTTTTTAAAATTTTTTTTAATTTTAATTTTAAACTTTTATCTTTTTGAGACAGGATCTTGCTTTGTAGTTCAGGCTGGCCCTGAGCTCACTATGTAGCCCAGGCAAGCCTCAAACTTAGCAATCCTCCTGCCTCTGCCTCCTGAGTGCTGGGATTACAGGCGTGAGCCACCACGCCTGGCTAACCCCAGATACTTCTTTCTCAACTCAAACTCTTCTTTATTTTTCTAGTCTTTCTTTCTTCCTAACCTAAAGTCTGCCATCTTTGTTAGTTTTGTACTGAAATCTTTTAAAATCCTTTAATTTTTTTCTGGAGAAAACAGCCTCCTTTAAGCAGAGTTACCTGTCTCATTATGAACATATCTGTATGCAATAGATTTTCCACAAGAAGCCAACCCCAAACAGAAGCAGCATGTCTCCCCAGGGGGCTGATATGGAGCATGAGGGGTTCAGAGGTCATATTTCCCAGGGTCATTTTTCTGACTTCAAAAATTGTTATATTTAAATTGAATGAGGACATTAAAGGTGCACACACAGACTCAACAATAAATGGTTATCAGTAAAACATTATGCTGAAACAAGTCATAGTTACTTGAGCCTTGCCTATACGAAGTTTTAGGTCTCACAGGAGGGCTGTGGCAAGCATGATATAATATAAATAATTATATTATAGATAAGAGTGTTTCAACTCTAAGAAATGTAGGAATAAATTGCTGTGGGACTTACAAATACTTTGTAATTGAGAAATCATATGAATCAAAATCAAATGGAGTAAGGAATTAAAAGTGGAAGTGAATTTAAAGGTAAACTAGTCCATCTCATTCACATACTTGAAACAAGCTGACCCAGATAAGTTTTTAAAAATGAACAGAAAGTGGTATAATTTAGTTGTGACAAAATTAGTTCTGGAACACAGATCTCTGAATACCTTGCCTGGAGCTATTTCCTCTATGTAAGTCTCCCCTGTGGCCCAAGAATATGGTGACCACACACTGAATGTAAATTAGCTATAGCTATAAAATTGTTTCAAAAAATGAAGGTCTTATTAATTGGAGAGTGTCATAGAAAAGACAAGAATGTACTCTTTGGTTATATTTCACATTGATTCATTTATTGTTGGAAGAACTACATCTAAAGGACAGCTATGAAAATAAGACTGGGAAATGAGACCATAAGAAAGATTATAGAAATCAGTTATTTAGTTGTAAAAAAGAATGTTAGTGGGGGGGGGGGTGTTGCTCTTTAGCCTCTGGTGTCAAGATATCCCCGTATAGCTATTTTCCATCTCTCTAGGAGCAGAAAAATCAGAGAAAATATGCTAGACTATTAAGTCCAAAGGGTGAAATTAGATGTAAGGAAAAGGTTCCTGATGTGAAGGTCTGATAAATGCAGAGAATGGAAGCTGAGAGCCAGTGCCTTTCCCTTCATTCCATACCCAGGAAACAAAGAACTTTGTTCACAGGTCCTACAGAACTACTTGGAACTACTTGGAAGTGAAAGTAGGGCACAGATATCTTGCAGGAATTAAAAAAATTATTTCAAACACAATACCTGTGCACTCTGGATTTTATAAACTAGAGTGGGAAAAAGACAAAAATGAAATGTCACATGATATTTCCCGATGATAATGAAGAAAAGGAGATCAGACATTCCTTTAAAAGATGATGAAGTAGGGCCGGAGGGTTAGCTCAGTGGTTCCGGCGCCTGCCTCGCAAGCGCAAGGTCCTGAGTTCTATCCCCGGTAACCACATAGAATGCTGGGCGTGGAGACACGCCCACCAATAATCAACACCGCATACTACAATGCCGGACGTGGTGGCTCACGCCTGTAATCTCAGCACTCGGGAGGCAGGGATAGGAGGATTGCTGAGTTCGCGGCGGCTTGCCTGGGCACTATAGTGAGCTCAGGGCCAGCCTGAACTACAAAAGCGAGACCCTGTCTCAAAAGCAAAAAAAAAAAAAAAAAAAAAAAAAGATGATGAAGTATATTGTTTTATAAATGGTGATATTTCAGTCAAAACTAAAAAGGATTGAACCACCCTGTGTTTTGAGTCTTTCCATGGACTTTTTAGAGCCTTCTTATTCCCACTCTCTCCTCCTTCTCTCATCATCGTCCTTCTGAACAATACTCAGTTGCTGATGAATTTCTGAATTATTAACTGAGAATGACTTAAGACCTTAATCACCAAACCTGCATGTAGATTCATCTAGGAAGTTGAAAATAAAATAGAAAGACCAAGACCAAGCTCCTGCCAGAGATTCTGACTTAATAGGTAGACAGTGGGGGTCAGACATTTGCAATTTTGATGAAGTACTCCAAGTGTTTCTAGTGCTTGGGTTAAAGGATATTAGCTTGTGATATTTTCTCTCAGCAGTATTTTCATTTTAGCAGGGATCTCTTGAAGACCTCTGAAGCTTTTGAATCATTGCATTTGAGATGGTAGAATTTCTGATGTAGCTGGTCAGATAAATAATTTTGGAGGTTTTAGCCCCTGAATTCCATCTGCTTTGCAAACTTGATAATGCTCTTGCTTTTGCATAGAGAAGGTTGGCATTGTTTGGAAAAAACTCTAGGGAAAAGAGTACAGGATCAAATACTGAGGACATTGTGTCAGCCATTTTAGGAAAGGCAGAAAAGAAATGCAAGACTTGTAGATCCCCAGAACCTCTTGCAGGGAACTGGCTGTATACGTATATTATTTATTCTTGACTCACTTTTTGTCTGAAAATTTGATAGAGAAAAATTTAAGTTGAAAATGTCTCATCTGAAAATTGACTTCCTTTTCTTCCTTCCATCTACCTACTAACCAGGCCTGACCCTGCTTAGTTGCCAAGATCAAATGAGATTGGGTGCATTCAGGGTGGTCTGTTTGATTTGATTTTACTATGTTCACAAGCTTGTCCTTATAGCACATCACTGCTGAGGTTGAGGTTGTATAAAGTCTAGGAAATTTGCCAATTTTCCTCCCTTACTTGGGCCATTGAAAAATAATAAAATCAGTCAAGGAGCCTCAAGGACAATAAAGTGTGATTCCGCAAAGAATATAGACTATGAATTTTTTACTGACCCTCATACCTTAGACTTGCTGCACTGATCTTCCAGCTCTGATAGGTAATCAGAGCCCTTCTGAAAAATTCTGTGTCTCATAAATTGGAGTACTTGAATAACACAATGACAGAAACTCAACGTTTTTCTTGGAAGATTTTGATCAGCTTGAATTGACTGTTCATTAGTAAATGTTAATAAAATCCAAGTAATAATCACCAACTAATTTTTATCCCAAGAAAAGTGTTCTAGTCTTAGTTCTTCCCTAGTTTTGTTTTCTCTTCTTGGGCAGATAACTACCTAGCTAGAGAGTGAACTTCCCAGTCTACTTTGTAGCTATGTATAGCTATCCACTAGCCTGTTGCAATTAAATGTGAATAAACTGATGTAGGTAACCTTAGCTTTAAAGGTCTAACTGAAAGGCCTCTCTGAGGCAGAAGGCAGGCATGCTAGGAAGACAACCAAGCCATGTAGAAAGGGTTCTGGCATTGTTCCAGGGTCCTTGTGACCTTGAGGAATTTCATGAAGTGAAACCACCCTGCACAACTCAAAGTGTTCACCTTAAAAGACTTTTATGTTGAAAATAAACTTGTGGATCTCTTGGCTATGGCTGCTGAGAATTTACCTAGTTAATGCACCTACTTACAAAATTCAACTTGAAATAGGGAAAAAAATATCTAAATTACAGTATTTTTTTCTCCTACTATACTCTCAACATGACAGATTTCTGATACCATGTGAGGGTTTTTTGCCCCACATGACAACCAATTGTCCAGTAAATACCAATAACATCCTCTAATTTAACTCAATTCTGACACTAAACAGAGTTAGTGCAAACCCTACAAGTTAAGGGCTCAGTCCCACAAGTCCTCCCTGCATTCCCTCGTAGTTGTCAACTATGCTTCTGAATGACCAACCAGCTATAAATTGGAGGTTGCCATCATAACATCTTCAAGTTCCGTCATTTGCTAGAATGACTCAAAACTCAGGGAAATGCTTTTCTGTTGACTGGATTATTTCAAAGAATATTAAAAGGACATAAATAAACAGCCAGATGGAAGAAATGCTTCAGGTAATGTATAGGGGAAGGGGATGAAGAGCTCCATGAAGATGGGATGTCACCTTCCACGAGCACCTCCAAGTGTTCAGCAACCTGGAAGCTTCCAGAATCCTATCCTTTTGGGGTTTTATGGAAGATTTACTATATATGTATAATTATTAGATTTAACCATTGGCCAATGCTAATCAACTTAGCCTTCAACCCCTGCTATTGTTTGGATATAGCTTGTCCTCCAAAAGTTAGCTGAGCATCGTGGCAAAGTCTGTAATCCCAGCACTTGTGAAGCTCAGGCAGAAGGATTGCCAGTTTGAGGCCAGCCTGGGATATACAGTGAGACCCTGTCTCAAAACAAAACAAGTTTTTGTGTTGGAAGCTTGGTCCTTAAGGAGGCAAGTGTTGAGTTCTATGTGGTAGGACCTTTTTAATAGGTATGGCATAGTGCAAGACAACCAGGTCATGGGGGGGCTCTATCCTTTAAAGGAGCTAAAGAGAACTAATTCTCTTGAAAGCAGGTTATTAAGAAAATAGCAAGTCTTGTCTCTGAATCTCTCTAGCTTCCTGTCTCACTAAGTTACCTCTTCTGTTTGTACTCTTACTTTTGTGATGTCTTCTGGCAGAATGCCCCTACCAGAGAATAAACCAATAGGGCAGCCTCATCTGGCCTTTTTAGTCTTCAAAACTGTAAGCTACAGGGCTGGAGATTTAGCTCAATGGTTTCAGCACCTGTCTTGGAAGCAAAGGTCACGAATTCCATACCGTGTACCCTCTCTACAAATATCTGTGAGCTAAATAAATGTCATTTCTAATACCTAAAAAAGAAAACAGAACAGTCTAATACAACTTCCCTTGTCTTCTATCAGGTTTAGAGGTAGGATTGAAAGTTCTCTAAGTCTCTTCAATCTCCTCCAGTTACATGGTTAATTTCTCTGGCAACCAGCTATTCAGGAGGCCTCAGTCACTCGTCACTTCATTAGTACATAAAAAGACACTGCTTTGGAGATTCCAAAGACTTTAGGAGTTGTGTGCTAGGAAACAGAATGAAAATAAAATGCTGTATGTATTCTTTATTATAAATACAATATCACATGAATATTTTTCAAAGTACTGAGGATCAAACTCAGGACCTTGCACTTGCCAGGCAGGTGCAACGCTACTGAGCTACAACCCCAGCCCTATCCTATCAATTTCTCTTTGCTTTTCTAAAAAATTTGTGCTTGTAATTGATATGAAAAAATCTTTGAAAGGAGTTGAAAATCATCTTACTCAATTTCATGGAGGATACTCTTCTCTAATATCTGTTCAGGCAGATCCTAGGCCTTGTGCCAAAACTTGTGAAAAATCCATACTACTTTACTAACATGAGCAGTCCATGAGACTACTTTATTTCTATTTTTATACCTTCTCTCTTTGACCAGTGATACAGTATGTTGCTGTAAAGTTGATTTGCCTATAAAGAATCTACTCATCCAAAAATATGTGGTGTCTATATAATACCCATCCTTGAAGAAGATCTTTAAACAAAGTGTTCTGGAGTCAAGGTTGGAAAGCACACATTTTATATTTCTTCTTGAATATCTTTTTTATATACCTCTATTACAGACAGCTGAGTTAGGTAGAACTACTATAGGCAGTAGGTCTTCGAGAAAGTCAGGACAAAGGTGAAACACAGCACAACTGTGACTGAAGACACATTTATTGGAAGCTGGACCTCAAGATAAAGACAAGATGACCAGACCTGTATACATCCCTAGAGAACAAACACTGGGCCTAATGAAGTATAGACATCAGTCTTCCTGGTATGTGACCAGAGACCTCTGGACCCATCATTTCCTAGAAGTCTTTGTTCTTTCTATCCACACTTATTTTTCAATTGGGCTACTGTTAGCAAAATGACTATACTTATAACTTTATTGGTTGGTCATGGCTCTCGTCCACATTGTACCCATGTAAGTTTTGCTCTGTAAAATTCCTTTGTAAAGTAGAGTCTCAAACTATCCATTTGGGTCCTCTCCCAGCTCCTAGAAGCTATCTTATCAGTGAATATCTTCCAACTTTTAACCTCCATTACTTCTATAATTTATTCTTCAATTTTTAGAGAACAAGAAGTTGTGATATCAGACATCTAACAGGTTGTGAAATATAATACTTCATATTTTATCTTTGGTATTATTTCTTGTATTACCTCAGAATGATAGTCAAATTATATCCTCTAATTTTAAATAAATATTAAATAAATTTCTCAGATCCAGCTAAAAAAAGAAATGCATCTGATAGTAATGAAATACTACAAAACAACCTGATATAAATAGATGCAGTAAAAGGGAAGGAGAGAAGGTAAAGGTTCACAGTGTATATTAATATTTTAATTAGTGTAAATAAAGAAATTTGTCATACTTGGCTTAGTGCAGCATTTGTAAAACATATTTGACCATGAACCACTCTCAAAGAGATCCTGAGTAATTCTGTCAGTAGCATGTGAAACCAGTATGTTCAGTGAGACACATTTAGGAAATGTCGATCTACCCCATGACTCAGCTTTCATTGGCACTATTTTCTACACCACTAAGCAGGTTAACCATAGATACACCAACTCTATGTAAGGTAGAAAAATGTTTCAATTTGCTCCTTGCCTGATAACTGGATTTTAGCCCAGTCAGTAGTAAACAGGAAATGTTTTTATTTGAGAATATATGAAGAACTCCAGCAACAAAGCAAGTACACACCCAAAATAAAATCCTTACTCCACAAACCATAACTGTGGAACTAAACTTCAGTGCCTCTTCGCAGGGCTTTTAATAGAGTCTCATCTTTACTGCCAAGCACACTTGGTTTCTCGTCTGTTTAATTTCAGTTTAGTTTAGTAGAAAGAGCTTGGGTTATAGACTCAGAGAACTATACTTGAGTCCTTCTTCTTATGTATGATGTTTGGGAAGTCATTTATTCTTATTGAGTCCTGGTGTCCTCTTCTATAAAATGGATACAAAAACATCACTATATTCAGTAGGACTAAATGAGGTAATGTCGGCAAAACCTGGAGCAAGTACTGAGCACACGGTAGTTCAAATGTTGGTATCTCCTCCTCTCCCCTCTCACTTCCGTCCCCCCCTTTTACTGTTTCTATTCATTTCATGTTGATCATATAGTATTTCATTACTATAGGATGTATTTCATATTCTTTAGCTGGATTAAAAATGTATTTAATATTTATTTGAAATTAGAGGGCACTGTTTGACTATCATTCCACGCAGAGAATGTCTTTCTTTTACTGACAAACGTAGTGGAACACGAATAGTCAAGCACTCTTGTTTTTGTTTAACAAAATTTTGAGTCCTGCTCTTTTTCTCCTTCACTTTACAGAGGTGAAACACGATGACTATAATTGAAATTCACTTATTTCCCACACCTGTGTTTTAACAGATATGCTCACTAAAAGATACTAAAAGTCAAAAGTACACTTTTGGAACCCAAGAAGTTTTCAGGAACTGAAACAGATCAGAAGGCTAATTAAAGGTTAGAAATGATGTTTCACTTTGTTCATCAGTTCATTGAGTTTGAAGAAGGCAAATGTTTTGCCTCTGGTTATGAAGGCATAGCTCACATCATGCACACACCTGCTGAGAGTAATTATAAAAGCTAAACAACATTTTAAAAACTCCAATTATTTTTAAGATATCAGAGAAGAGCCAAGGCAGCCAGGACTACAAAGGTCGAGATTCTAGAGATACCTCTTGATATGAAAACCTGACAGGAATCCAACAAGAAAGGAATAGTTCAGGTCATTTATATTTATGATCGCATAGGCAAAATCACTTACAAATTGAATTTAGCATTTGTAAAATGAGATATCATGACCAAGTTGAGTTTATTCCAGAAATACAAAGTGGCTTAGAAAAATTAAGCAATATGAATTTCTGCTTAACAGAGTAAAAAGGAAGAATTAAATGATCACCTCGATATTTCAGGGCAATTATTTAATTAATTTCAACACTTAAAGGAATTGTAGAAAGCCAGACATAGAAAGGGGCTATTTATTTATTTTTAAAATTTAAAAATTCTGTATAATCATACGGAGTACACTTAATGAGTAAATAAAAAGCCCTTCAGACATAAAATTAATATACACAATTTAACTGTAGATCTATATTCTAGCAATAAAAAGTTAAACATAAAATTTTCAAAAATATTATTTGTAGTAACATAAAACATTAAGTATTTATCTAGTAGAATATATGACCTCTAAACCAAAACTCACAAAATGTGATGAATAAAATTAAATAATTAACTGAAATATACTGTACTCCTAAATTGGAACACTCAATATTGAAAAGTTGTCAGTGTCTTCTAAATTGATCCATAAATGTAATGGTAATGCCTATCAAAATTCCACAAAAATCCCAGAACGTGTGAGTGTATGTGTGTGCATGTAAACTGACAGTTTCCTTCTAAATTTTCCCTAGAACTGAGGCTCAAGGCTATCCAAGACAATTTTTTTTTGAGACAGGGTCTTGCTTTGTAGTTCAGGCTGGCCCTGAGCTCGCTATATAGCTCAGGCAAACCTCGAACTCAGCAATCCTCCTGTCTCTGCCTCCCGAGTGTTGGGATTACAGGTGTGAGCCACCACACCCGGCTATCCAAGACAATTTTGAAAAATGAAATTAGAGATTCACACTGCCAGATACCAAGTTACAAAATAATGATAGTAATTATAATACTGTGATATAGGTATAAGGGGGAAGATAGACCAGTGAAAAAAACAGAGATTGCAGAAATAGACAAACATATTACATAATTTATTTATGACAAAAGGTTGCTACTGAAGTGGCGAGTAAAGTACAGGCTTTTCAGTAAATGATAGCTGAATCATTTGAATATCCAAATAAGATTATTGATTTCTGATTTGCATTATCCATTAAAATTAATTCCAAGTTAACAGTAGATTTAAATTTAAAGAAATCATAGAAAAATCAAAATTGGAACATGCAAAGATATCTTTCATAGTACACCAACAACATTAACCATAAATAAAAATTGATACTTTGGACTTTGTTCAAATCAAGAATTTTTCATCAAAAATGAAAGTGAAAAAATCTTCAAAGAGGGACATTTGTAATTCATGGATTCAATGTATCATATGTATAATGAGTCCTATCAGTCCATAAGAAAAGACAGGTATTATTTTATTTTCCCTTCTGTTCCCCCTCAAAATGAACAAAATTTCTTTTTTTTCAGATACTGGGGATCAAACTCAGGACCCTGTGCTTGCAAGGCAGGCATGGTACCACTGAGCTAACTAAATCCCTGGCCTGGGATCACAGTTTTGAACAACAGAGGGTATTCACATGGCCAATAGATACACAAAAAGGTATCCAATGTTGCTCATTATCAAGTAAATTTAAAGTCAGTCATGATTATATACTGTATAACAGAATGGCTAAAATATTAAAAAATTGATTATAGGGGCCGGAGGATTAGCTCAGTGGTTCCAGCGCCTGTCTCACAAGCGCAAGACCCTGAGTTCGATCCCTGGTAACCACATACAATGCTGGGCGTGGAGACTCACGCCCACCAGCCATCAATGCCACATACCACAGTGCTGGGCGTGGTGGCTCACGCCTGTAATCCCAGCACTCGGGAGGCAGAGACAGGAGGATTGCTGAGTTCGCGGCGGCTTGCCTGGGCTCCATAGTGAGCGAGACCCTGTCTCAAAAAAAAAAAAAAATTGATAATACCAAGTATTTAGAAGGATGTGGAATAGTTAAAATCACATATATCATTTACACACTAAAAAGATTTAAATTAGTATAACACTTCAATTATTATCTATTAAAATTGAATTTTATATATTCAAATGCATATATGTCATTAAGATGTCAAATGCTGGTACAAAAATGGATATTTCAGAAGTTTTTATAATAGTCTCAAGCTGTAGACAACCCTGATGCATAGTAAAATAAATAAAGAAGTTTGGGTATATTCATAAAATGTATATTATACAGCAAAGAAAATGTAAGGAGGGTTACAATTACGAATTCCATTTCTTTTCTTTTTTTTTTTTTTTTGAGACAGGGTTTCGCTTTGTAGTTCAGGCTGGCCCTGAGCTCACTATGTAGCCCAGGCAAGCCTCAAACTCCGCAATCCTCCTGCCCTGCCTCCCTGATTACAGGCATGAGCCACCACGCCCGGCACTATGGCATGTGGTACTGATTGCTGGTGGGCATGAGTCACCACGCCCAGCATTGTTGTATGTGGTGTACCAGGGATAGAACTCAGGACCTGCGCTTGCAAGGCAGGCACCAGAACCACTGAGCTAAATCTCTGTCCCTACCAATTCCATTTCTTTAAAATTGCTTCAATTGTTTCTTTTGTGAATTTTAGTAGTTTCCTTTTCTTCCCAAAACTTGTTTTTGAATTTTATTGGCCTAAAGTTATAGTGTGTTAGTTTGCTTTGTGTTAATGTAAGAAAACACTTTAGATAATCAAGTTAAAGAAAGAAAAGGTTTTTTTCTTTGGTTCATAGTTATGGAGGTTTTAATCCGTGGTCCTCTGGTCTGTTGTTTTGAGGCTGTGGTGAAGCAGCTTATTATGGCGGGAGTGTGTGGCAGAACAAGCTGCTCACCTCATGACATCCAGGAAGCAAACTGAGATAGGAAAAGCCAGTGTCTTGATACCTCATCAAGGTCATCCTCCGGGGACCTAAATTTCCCCTCTAGAACTATTGCTTGAAGGTTCTCCCATTTCCCACTAACACCACAGGCTGGTGGCCAAGCCTTTAATACATGGAACTGTGGGCCCTTTAAATTTTAAAGCTGTTATTATAACTGCAATTTCTAAATGATTTCTCTGTTCTAAGAATTCCTTTCCATTCTGGATCATTGTTGGTGGCTTTCCATCTATCTTCCAATGACATGAGTATGAATTTACTCTTATCTCTTTAAAAGATTTTTGGGGGCAATTTCAAGTGATTTGAGGAAGAAAGAGTGATAAACATCTTTCTTCTTATTGAATATCTTCTCAATAAGCATCTCTTTTTGGGATATTTGTTATTTGTATATACTAAAATAATACATAAGATATTAGCCAGTGGTAATTTAGTGTTATTAATAGATACTCAGTGAAAACTCTCTTTGGGATTTAGTATCATTGGTTACTTATTACTTTAGTTATTAAAGCTCTTGAGAAGCAAAATAATAGGAATTGGGGGAAAATCCTGTGAATATCCAATGACTATTAAGTAAATGTTTCCAAGGGACATGCTTATTATTTCATTTGGATTTGCATCAGTGTCAGAGTAGTAAATTCATGTGCTAATTGCATTTTTATTGTAAATGAAGCAGAAGGAAAATAAGGGATTTAGAAGCCAAAATTCATATGATAAGCAATTACTGGCAGGTACTGGATATAGAAAAGATGCAGAATGAGTCAAAGTGACACACAAATAAGCTTAGCAGTTCCATGGAGTTCCCATGAACCTGTAGATAAAGCTGAAGAGAATCCTTTTGCAAAGAATCAAAAAGCTGTACCTATCTTAACCATGATATGGGTTCATAGTAACAAATCTCTTTAGAATTCTTTGAGGAAAAGAAATTTTATATAGAATTCTACAACTAGCAGATCTATTTGTGAGAATAGCACAAAAAAACACTGTAGACCTGTAAACCTGAGAAAATTTAACTCTCAAATACCTTTTGATAGGAATTTACTGGAGGAGATATTCTGCCCAAATTAGGAATTAAACCAAGAAAGAAGATAAATAATCCAAGAAACTGAAGATCCCTCAACACAAGAGGGAAGACTAGTCCTCGGAGAATGGTGCTTGGAGAGTCCAAACTGACCTCTGGAGAGCAGCTGGCTCAGGCTCAAGCAGATCACGTTGTGGGAGGCATTTCTTCAAGTGGATGAAATTTGCATTGCCCCTACATGTGTTGAAAAATACAGACACAGTTACAGGCAGTTTGGTCTGAACTTGTCAGTAGTCATAGAAAATTAAGCAAAATCAAAATATAGTAATTTTTAGCTTTGGAAAAGAAAACAAAAAAGTAATCACAATATATTACATGGCTCATTTATGCAACATAAATAATATTTATGTTACTTATCTGATCCAAGTTACGATATATCTACAGAGGGAGAGGAAAGAATGAGAAACTTGTGTTTTGGGGTAGAGGTAATACCTAAAGCTGAAGCTGTATGATATTTAAAGGTAAATAACCACAACAAGTAGCTGAAAAGCTTTTTGTTAAGGTACTGTAACAGTTGCCTTTGAGGAGTTAAGAAAAGAAGGACAGAGCCAGAGATTTAGCTCAGTGGTTCCAGCGCCTGCCTCGCAAGCGCAAGGTCCTGAGTTCGATCCCGGTGACCACATAGAATGCTGGGCGTGGTGACTCACGCCCACCAGCAGTCAGTACCACATACCACAGTACCGGGCATGGTGGCTCACGCCTGTAATCCCAGCACTCGGGAGGCAGAGACAGGAGGATTGCTGAGTTAGAGACTTGCCTGGGCTACAGAGTGAGCTCAGGGCCAGCCTGAACTACAAAGCAAGACCCTGTCTCAAAAAAAAAAAAAAAAAAAAAAAAAGGACAGAGGGGGGAATTGCCATTATTTTTCATAACAAATCTTGTAGAGCTACTTGACTGTAAAAATAGCTGACAATTATAATAAAAATAGAAATAAAAACTAAAGAATATGTATATACTTGAATATTAAAAATCTTGGGCAACCTGACCTTTAGGGGCATCATTTGTAAAATAAAGTGGAGGATGGCTGAATTTTTCTTTTTGAATGATCTCTGACCTAGTAATTTAAGTACTAAGCTAACTAGTTTCACTTTCAAAACTCAATTTGACCTCAAGGTCAAATTACATAACTGGAAGGAATAATAGTGTCATTTGGTTGGACCCCTCAGTTTCCAGGAGGAAACCCAGAGAAGCTCAGTGATTTGTTCCCGGGCACCCACTCCTTTAGTGCTGTGAACAAGCTGGAAATGGCTCTGCAGCTCTTAATTTAAAATTTCTTTAAAAATTTTACCACAATATCAGAGAGTGAAAGAGTCAACATCACATAGAACATAGAAAATCAATTTTTAGAATATTATTTCCAGGCGTGAAACTGTCTAAATAGTTTAATTGTACCGCTGTCTACCGTGTGCACCTCTGCCTTGACAGAGTTGTGTGTTGACCTATTACTGCAGCAGAGGTTAAAGTCAAGAAAGACACATTTCTAAGAGAGATGACTCCATTTTCCCTATGCAGAATCTCACCAGTATCAATTTCTAACGTGCGTCACCATACCTTCCCTGAGGCCATGAGTAATTTTCCAGACTTATCTCCATGCTCTGAGCCTGCGGTGAAATCAATGCGGGGTTATAACGGAGACTCCAAGTGAGTACACAAAGCACAAGATGGTTGGCAAACAGTGTTACAGGTGACGCTCTGCCTAGAGCTCACTCTGCATGTTCGAACCATTCCCCTCCCCCAGTCAATTTGCTGTTCTCACTTGCATGCAAATATAAGAGGAAAATCTAACAGGCCAGTTACTAAGGAGACAAAACAGGTGCTCTGTGTGAGTCATGCTCTCTTTGGAGGGCATCTGGGTACATTTTTTATGGTGGAAGCTTCAGTGGTGATTAATTCACTTTGACGTCCATTTCAATGCACAAGGGATGGAGAATTAATTTCAAATTAAATTTTATTGTTTCTTACAGCACTCAGGATTAGGATGGGAAAGGTTTAGGCAACAGACCGGCAGATGACAGCAAAAGATGATTCAGTGAGGAATTCTACAGGCTAGAGTCACAGGAGAAGTTTTGTGGGTTTTTTTTTTTCCTTAAAGAAGAAGAGAAACTTCTGGATGAATAGCCTGCTCTGCCCCTGAGCTGGAAAAACGTGGGTGGCATATCAGTTATTTGGTCCACTAGAAAGAGCTAGAAAAGCGACCGGATGTTGTGCTAAATTCTGCAGAACAGCCAGTTCTATCCAGGCAGTCAACCCTGATAAGAAAGGATTAGGAGGAGGAGGAGGATCTGGGGAGAGGAAAGGAAATAAGAAGAAGCACTTAATTTTGTTTCAATCTTTTTTTTTTTCTGAGAGGCAGCAACAACATGGTGAAAACATCCTGAGTTAAGCAATCAGTCTGATGTTGTTTGCAATCCCAGCAATGTCACTGAGTAACTCTGGGTGTTTAGATAATTTACGCTGATCTTTCTGAACAGCAGTAATATGTGAATGATCCTTACCTCATAAGCTTGTCATGAGGACTTGTACATTTCTTCTCTTATTCTAAGACTGATAAAGGAGTTTATATAGAACCACAGAATCCCAGCACTAGAGGGGAATATTAATGAAATAACACTCAGAATGTTAGATGAAATACTACAAACTGTTAAGAGAAGTCCAAAGTCCTTCCAGCTTCTGCTTGAATATGAAGGGTCTTCCTTAGGAAGCCCTCTTTATGTTCTGGTAAGTATTCTAGAATGCATTTCACCTATTTGCTTTAGTTTGCTCCCTTAGTCCAGTGATGGTGAACCTTTTAGAGAACAAGTGCCCAAACTGCAAGCCCAAACCTGCTTATTTATTGCAGAGTGCCAACACTTTCATTCTACATGAGAACTGAGGTTTTATATGAGAAGAGCCCAGTAGCATCTCTGAGAGCTGTTCATGGGTAAAACTGGGTGATACTAAGTTCGTCACACTCGGGACTCAAAACACAAGCTATTGGAATACCTCCAATGGCTTTGTATGTTTTTGGTCTAACAAGCGTGTAACACATCTTCCTTCTGAAGGCCTCTAGCTTAAAGTAATGTGGAGTTAAAGTATCTGATCTAGCCCTTTGGAACTGTCCTAGTAAGCCCAGGAAACCTAAGGGTTGATAACAAAGAGTTAGCAGAAGAGAAGGAGGGCATTGTTCCTCTCTTCAGTGACAGTCCCGCACGATGTTTCAGCCTGGCAGGTGGCTCCATTTCATAGGTCATTCAGAGAAGCAAGCTTTCTCATCCTTTCCTCATCATCCTCTAGAGACTCTTCCCACTCAGTTGTTCAGTCAGTACTAATACTATGTTTGGCAACAGAAACATAAAGAAATTCCAGTTAATTTGGGGTTGCTAATTCCAGCTACTTCTAACAAGTGTCAGTCGCTCATTTCTACTAAAATTAAGCAGAGTCAAGCTATTTGTATGCAGTAAAGTTAGCAAAAGATAAACTTGACTTTTATATCCCAAGTGATAGTGTTCATTATTAGCCTGTTACATTAATGTACCCACTTGCAAATGACAGATCATTAAAATGTTTAACTGTTTGTGTCTGCACAATTATATCTACAAATGAGAAGGAATAAGATTAACTTATTCACTGAAAAGCTGAAGGACTAGTCCTTTTTACCATGTAGAAATAAATAGTATAGGTCATGAGTGGACAAGGTTCTGACATGGGCCATAGGACATAAAAACAGCTATTATGCTAAGTTCAGCTCCTGGCATATTAGTGCTAATGATTTTTTTTTTGCCCTGTTCATTGCAATGCCCCAGTGGAAGAGTCAGCCCTATAACTACCACCTCCACCAAAGAGTGCTATAAGGATGCTGTGCAGACTCAGACTGAGGGCTTTCAGATCCTTTTAACAGATTAAAAAAAAACAGGAGGTTTTTTATTAAGTTAAAACTGTAGTTAACATATTATTCAAAGTTGTAAAGCACAGTAAGTTGGAAGGTGGGGAGCCAAGAAAGTGGACAACAGGATAAGAAAACAAAAGGGTCTTAACAAACTGGAATGATGATTAAAATCTAACAAGTTTCATTCAAAGAAGAATATAGAATTCTCATGCACCCAAAAACCAGTTCCACAAATATAGGTTTGAGGATACATAGTTGAGCAACAACACAGGTAAAGTTGTGTTAGGTTTTTAGATTATTTAAAAGTCAATACGATGTAACTACCATGGCACAACTCTTGGTTTCTCCTCAGTGTGCAGAACATAGTACTTTTAAGGATTTTTCTTCAGTGAGGGTTTAGCTCAGTGATAGGGGACACGCTTAACATGTGCAAGGCCCTGGGTTCAATTTCCTAAACTGAGAAAAGAAAGGCCTTTTCTTTTGATGACTTGATATCCAGGATCAAATTTGGTCTTATAATCCCTAACTTAGAGAATGGCATTGTTATGCGTTTTTAAATGAGCTTCAGGACTCATCTAGTTGTGAATCATAAACTGGAATCTCATCTGTAACCATCACTGAGCACTGTTTGCTTTAACTCTGTTCCTTCCATTTCTTTCAACTCCACATTTATCTAAGCTTCCATCACCTCCTAGTGATCTCACCACTCCCTTCTAATTTACTCTACACACCAGAGCCAGCGTTTTAAAACAAGAATCTTTTTATGTTGCTAACCCTCTCTACAAATTTTTATGCTTAACAACGGTCAGGCTCGCCAAAGGAAAGCCCAGAAGAAGCATAAACAAGAGTCCTCAGTTCTACATCAAAGACACAGAAGTGCAGACATGCAGTCCAGTAGCATGTAATCACTGAGAGGTGGGACTGGAGGCCTGAACAACATGGATTACTGAGCAGCAGAACGGTTGCCTCACATGGAGTGAAAGCATAATACCTGGTCAGGTGTTTTCACCCTTAAAGACCTGGTCACTGTGACAAGCCACTGACCATGGCTGATCCCAAACACAAGCGAATCAGCAGAGGCATCTGGAGGCCTCATGTCTTCTGTGGTGTCTTCTGACCATGCTATCCTCAGGTCCATACTGATGCTCCAGGAAAGCCTTGTGACAGAAACTGATTGGTACCCATGGTTTTATGTTTCCCATCCTCAAACAGTCCCGGTCTGTTTGTTCCACAGCCTAGGAAACCTTCTAGTCCCTACATCTTGGGATCAAACTCCTAAAGAGGGGAAGGGTAAGGGATGGAATACAAAAAGAATTAAGATGTATTATGTACATGTATCAGCTCCCCATAATAAATATACTCTTATTGTTATGGCTTATGTCTAGAGGTCTCCCCAAAGCCTTATGCACTCATAGGTGACTGGATCATGAGTATGTGAAATTCATCACTAGATTAATCCATTGATGGGTTTATAGCTGGGTATGAGGTTGGGAGATGAAGACTGGTAGGAAGACATGAGTCATTGAAGGTGTGGCCTGGAAGGATAGACATATATATATGGTTTAATATACATATTGGATCCTCAAGTAACAATGACATATGATGGCCTGTCATATGAACAACTTGTGTTAATTAGGCTAAAGGGCGATTCATCTGTCTCTTGTTATGTATAGCATGTACCCAGGTAAACATCCAGATCTCAGTTGTACTGATTTACAACCAACTTGACTTACAGTCAGCTCTCAGGAACCAATAGTGTTCGTAAGTCAAGAGTCCACTATGTAAATACCCTTAATTTTCCCTTGAGTTCTCGCTTGCTGCCTCCTGCCTGCCTTGCCACAAACTTTCTCCTCTCAAATTTTCCTCTGCTATGCTGCCCTCCCTTATAGCAAGCCAAGCACAGGTTGAAACCTCTATAAACTAAGAGCTAAAATAAACTACTCTTTTTTTAAAAAAAACTATTTTTTCTTTAACCTATGAGTATTTTGTCACAGCAATGAGAAAATAATTAAGAAAATTATGGACTACAAAGTTGGAGTGATAAAAAAAAACTCTAAGTATGATATGTGGCTATGTTTTCTTGTGCCTGTCCTGCCCCACTTTTTCTTACTCTCTGTCTTTCTGTGGACACAAAGATCATACAAGTCTTTGTTTTACTGGTCAGCACTCCATCAAAGCTGTCCTGTTAGCCTGGGTGCTCTTTCCTATATTCAGTTAAATGATCCCCTCATTTTTCTGAGTAAAGCTCAAATCCCATTCCTCCAGAAAGACTTTCTTGAACTCTCTACTAATTAGATTTCATCACTAGAAGCCTTTAGAGTATTTTGCATCTTTTCCTATTATTGGATTTGCAGTTTAATGTCTAGGTAATTTTTTGATTAATGCCTGATGTTCCAGGCGAGTAGAGACAATGTGTTATTTTGCATACTATTGTTTCCCCTGTGTCTATTTTGGTGCCTGGCATGGTAGGCACTCAATAAATTTAATGTGTGAATTAATGAATTCTCTTGCATTTGTTATAGAGAGAAATCATTGTGTAATTGACTTTTCTCTTATTGAATGGGATTTGGCCACTCATCAATAAGTATTTATTGAGCTTTATGAGGCAGAAAAAATTGTTTATATATATATATTTTTTTTTGAGACAGGGTCTCACTTTGTAGTTCAGGCTGGCCCTGAGCTCACTATGTAGCCCAGGCAAGCCTCGAACTCAGTAATCCTCCTGTCTCTGCCTCCCGAGTGCTGGGATTACAGGTGTGAGCCACCACATCCGGCTGTTTTTATATTTTTAATAATCCTATAGTATGCAGTACATGAATGCTATGCTGTGATTCTAAGGAAGACAAATGAGGCAAAACAGAAAGAGACTTATCTTCATCTTTTTATAAGACATGCTAATGTAAGTAATTAGTAAGTAAGAGCAACATGCAAAGAATGAAATCATTTCCAAAAATAACACAGACAACAAATTAGTGATGTAACTCAGATTGACGGAAGGAAAGTTACTAACAATTTCCTCTTCCATCAGTGATTTTGAGTGTCCTTGTTAAGGATTTCTCTGTTCTGGACAAGTACAATGTGACACAGTGACTCATCACAGGTAGTTGAGAGTAAGCATTGCATAATGCAGGCAGTTAGGGTGAACAGATCTAAATTTCTGTCTCCAGAAGAGAAGGACAGAAGCCATCGTACAGAGTAGGGTCAGTATTTGTAGAACTATGACTCAAAACAGAAGGGGAAAGAGTCTCATTTCTGAGACTGAAACTATTTTAGAGATATTCCACTGTTTTCACCACTTGTTGATGAGGACTCCATGCCCTTTGCCAAATGGTTGTGTACCAAAGCAAATGGTTCAAAGGGAATTAGAGGCTACAGGCTTGGACCTAGCATTAAGTCACTGACAGGGGCCATGGGCAGCGACACATCTTTGCCTGCCATATCAAGCACTGTGAAAGCCTTCAGTGGAGGCTACAGGGAAGGAAGTATAGTGGGTGTAGAAGAGCCAGAAATGAAGGATGAGCCATGAAACTTTTTCTGGTGGCAATGGAGCAATAGTAATAGGAAGACCCACCTTATAAGTATCGGATGACTGTTGAATAGTGTCTTTGTCTCACTGGAGAAATACCTGCATTTTAAGAGCATTTTTGTGGAGATCACACGGTTTTGTTGATGAATAAGTTAGAAGCTTAAGAAAAAAAATACAAAGCTTTTATTTATCCCAGATGTCTATTGAAAACCCAACATGCCAAACTGGGGAACCAATTCAGTGCCAGAAAAGGTAATATCTCATTTGGACTTCCCTTAAATGAGATGGTAACAGTCTTCATACTTTGCATTCACCCATTCATTCATTCAATATTTTTGAATGAATATTTTTATTAAAATTAATTTGAAAAATTAATTTTAATAAACCCTAACTATTGGTAAGTCAGCCCAAGATTAATACCATTTCAAAAGGTATGAATTTGGAGGTGAATCAAGGTAAGGGAGAGTTCTTAGACACAATAGAAATGTAAGGTTAAGAGAATGGTAACATGAAAAATATTAGTAATAAACTTTGAAACACAAAATAATGGATTGGAGATGGTAGTCATTTATTGTTTTTGGGAGTCCAAAATCATTCTCCTTTCTATCATCAATTTTCTATTTTTTTTTCATTTCAGGAGGTTTTTCTTTATCTGTGATGGCAGAGAAAATATATCCCTTCCTCTAAGGAAATTTAAAGAAATCCACTCCACAGTATCCCACTTGCTCCCCATTCATCTGGGAGACGAACACCTGATCTGGCTCAACCAACTGGACTCACTGTCTGAGGAATCTGAGTCTTGAATAAATATTAAAGAACATGAGAAACAGGCCATCACTATAAGTGACTGAGTAACACACTCTGTTGTCTGGCTGTGGCTGGGTCCTTGCTATTTAGTGCTTTCAGTTTCCTTTGGACCTGCTGAGTTTAAAAGCTTAATGCTTATTTCTCTATTCTCCTGGTGATTCTTTGAGCCCTTATATCGTTCTAAGAAATACCTTTGGCTCAAGACAACCAATTGATTAATATGCAAATAGTAAATTAGTATGAAGAAGGTTACCATTTTGAAATGGTACAAAAATAAAAAGTACTCCAAGTCATGTAGGATCAGGAAAAGATAGGGCTTAGAAAGTTCTGGACGAGAATCAAGAGGATTTTTCTGAATGAGGATTGCAGAGGCAGAGAACTGATTGTATGGTACTTCTCAGGCTTTGAGGTTTACATCAGAATTATGCAGATCATTGTTACATTTCCCTTTAGAGGACCAAGGGTATAGAGAAGGATATAGTTACAACAGTATAGGAATGGTTTGAGTATTTCTTTTTATAGTGGAAATCTAAAATGGAAAATTATATCATTAGAAGAGTGACAAACTAAATAAGGGAAGGTGAGGCAACACAGAAATAAGCAATACAGACAGCAGCTACTTCCAATCCTTGCCTTGGGTGACAAAGGGAGGAGGCGGTAAAATTATAGAGGTAAGTGGTAGTTGGAGAAGGGGCACCCTATGGGAGCCAAGACCAAAAGAGGTGACTGGGATTATGACTAGTGGGAGCTGGGATTATACACAGTGACTCCTGCAGGCACCATATCTGTAGTCCAGAGAGATGGGAAGAAACACACTGGACCTCCCTCCTGGTGTGTTCAGCCCTCATATGATTGGACCTAGCTGGAAACTTGTGATGAGATTCTGGAAAAGGCAGCTCACTCATAGAAGGGGCATAGGAACAAATAGGTAATGATTTCCAAGAGTGGAGACAAACCACCAAGCTAGCAAGGATATTGCACTATTCAAAGATAAAGGCTGAAGACCTGAAAAACTGTAGCCATCTAAAAGACTAGTGTCTCACGCTACTCTACAAACTATGAAAAATGTAATGGTTTAAAACAACACAAATTCACCTTGTAGTCCCAGACATGAGAAGTCTAAGGTCAGTTTCACTGGGCCAAAGTCAGAGTGTCATCAAGCCGTTTTCTTCTAAAAGCTTCAGAAATGAGTCTGTCTTCTGGCCTTCTAAAGGCCACCTGCACTTTCTGGTTAGCAGTGCCTTTCTCTAATCACTCCTGCTGTTGATTCTGTCAGGATTTCTCCACTGACTCTCACTTTCTGCCTTCCTTTTATTAAGACTTTTCATAACTGAGCCCCCCCCTGGAGAATCCAGGATGATCTCCATTTCAAGATCCTTAATGTGATCACATTGCTAAGTCTTATTTGTCTTAGATGTGAACATATTTATAAAACTTGGGGATCAGGACATAAACAGCTTTGGAAAGCCCATTATTTAGCTCACCACATGAAAATACTTGGAGTTGAGTCAACTATATGGTATTTGTTTGTGGCCAAAACTTTCTCCAGGTGCTTCCCCGCTCCCCCCCCACCCCAGCGGACAAAAAGATGCCATGCCCCTTTAAGAAACCTTAGCAATGCACAGATGCGGGTAACATAGGTGGCACAGATGACCCCAGACCAATCATACGCTGCTAAAGGCTACTTCCGCCCTTGCGCCTACTCACACCCCGCCGTGAACACTGTTCCCTCTCATCCAATCACATCCCAAGGCACCGTATGTGAATACCTGTAACTTCCAAAAATAAAGAAGTCTCTCAACCCACACGGAGTCTGGGTGTTGTGATTCTCCGTCCCCCCTCACCCCCCCAAGGCCATCGGATGACAGAGACAGCACAGTACCTGCACCAGGCCAGATTACATTTCTTAGGATAGGTGTAGGCAACTAATTTACGGTTATGTCTTGAGATTCTATTTGTCACTGCAAAATAAGACATTACACTGTACATTGTATGACTATGGCAATGACAACACAGAAAAGAAGGACCCTTGAATTGGATGCTCAGTCTTCAGGGAAGGTATTGTGAAACACACACTGTCTTTGGTCTGGGCTTGACTCGTCTAGTCTAGCACGGTGGCAGAACCCACACAAAATCCCACCCATGTGCTGCTGTCTTTTCTCATGTCACTAGATCAACCACAGAATCATTAACATACAGCTTAAAAAAGATATGAGAGGTCTGCAGAATCCAATTGGAATTCATCTGAAGCCTAGAAGTGCTGTGGTGTACATGACATGAATAGTAGGAAAAAAGTCTAAACTTCAGTTAGGCACAAAATAAATAGCTTTGTCTGGATAGGGGGTTGCAACTTCAGATTATCTGATGAAAGAAGTATATAAGGGTATGCTTAACAAGGGGCAATCCACCTCATCTCAAAGGATATGGCATCTGACATTCTTTAATGTCACAGAGGCGATTTTAAAAGAAGCTCACTGTATCCTTCAATGACTTAGACAGAATCCCCTTGGGTTTATTTATTCCCGAGTTTGCATAAGGGCCTCAGATGTCTGATCAATAAGCCATCTCAGGCCTTGAGATAATGATCCTATTGTGGTCACTATTAAACCAGAAACCTCAATTCACTTGAGATAAAAAACACAGTATAAGAAAAATCAAATATAAAGTATAACAAAATCACATTATTTAGACTTGTGTGTTAAATATAGGAACATTCATTGAACACTTGATAATAAAAGTACTTGCTGTCTTATAACAATTTGATATATTATAGAAGCTGATAAGTTATTCTTGTGCAAAATTGATGTTTGAATTTGGACTCTTAAAAAAACAGGCATGGAAAAAATGGATTTGGCTTATAAGCAGTGTATTATTTCAAGAAATTTTTAATTTTTAATTCATTAGATTTAAATTTTTTCCAAGTATTTGAGGAAGGTTGTGCTTCTTTTGGTTGAAACCTGTTCATTTAGAAATTTAAAAGGCTAAAAAGACATACAACACATTATTTTTATTAATGAGGTTTAAAATATTAAAAGAGATTTTATTAACCAAATTTATAAATGGGATTCATCATTACAGATACTGAGAATGTTTATTGTGAATTTGTCAGATGCCAATAAAATGGTTCCTTCTTCTTATAAAATGTTCTAGATTTATAAATAGCTTAATGAAATTTTAAAGGTTGTTTGCTGGGATTTTTTTGTACAAGAGATCAAATTCAGGACCTGCACTGCCACTGAGTTACACCCCCGGCCCTGAAATCTCAAGAGTTAAACTTAGGGTCTTCATGTAAATCAAGCTTTAAATTTTTCTATTTAATCAACTAACTTAAATCTTGTAAGTACAGCATTTTTTGTATGCAGCCCTCCTTATTTGTCAGAATAACACACAGCAACAGATCACATATCTATAAAAGTTCTGGACTCCATTCATGTAGTGTGCTCACCAAGAAAAAACAGTTTAGCTAGGATCACATACATGGAAGTGTAGAGAAGGCTAACCAAACAGAATTCTTCATATAGCCGATTTTGGACCTTTTGCAAATCATAATCCCCTTCTGAGCTGACCTTCATCTTTATCATCATCACCTCTGTGTCATTAGTTCCAAAGAGGTCTCTTCCAAATCAATGTATTTGCTTCGTTTGCTGGGTACTCTCTAACTTGGTTCTGAGATGCTTTACTTTCCCATTGAAGGAAATTATCATACCTCACAACATGTCCTCCACTTTATGAGTTTGGAATCATTGCTTTTTAGTTTTCTTATGAATCTATAGTATCAAGATTGACTCACTTTTTTATCTGTCTCCTCAGTTATGTAGCTTGCTTATAGTTTCCTTCTTTGCATCTTGGAGAGTGCTGTTTTTTTTTCTTCTCATTACCTGCCCAACCCTTGATACTTTGCTTTGTTTTGTAATCAATCTTTTAGGAAGGGGCCTATACTTTGTGTTATTGTTTAGTGATGGCATTAAAAGAAAATGTTTTACATTTAATGTTGCCTGACAAAAAGGATGTTATTGTATTTTGAGTATTATGAGCAGAATTAGTTTTTATATGATCATAGAACTGAAGCAACAGAGGTCTAATTTTTAAGGCAACAGGAGAAACAAATTTGGACTAAAACAGGCAGACTAGAGCTGAAAGGCATCCTATTACCTGAACATTATGGCAGCTGAATAATCAATTTCACACAACCCCGCCAGCTCACATTTTCCAGGTCATCTGTCTGATCATTCCACTATGCAACTCAGGACAATTTACAGCCTGGCTGTGGTTGCTTTATATGTTTTTCAGAGTGTGTGTTGAATAGCTCTAATTCAGCCCATTTGCTGGATTGCTCATGTGTACTTTTCTCTCTCTCTCTTTTGCCTTGATTAGTTTGTGATAGGGAATTTACTGTGACTTTACAGCATCCTATAATAAGCAGATTATATTTGCAATTTCACTTCAAATTGATACAAAATATGCAAATACAGAATTAATGAGGAGGTACTAGGTATATTTGCTTTAATCCCGCCACTGCATCTAAGAAAATGAATCTACATTATTTCCAGTTGCTGAAGATAATCTCACATGTAGTATAGTACATCTCAAAAGGAACCAGTTTTTCACTGAGAGCTTTCCTTTACATATAAAATGTAAATCATTTAAGAGCCACCCTAATAATCACTCCAGATATTTAGGATAACAAATTATTTGAGGAAACTAGATGTTTTAGTACAAAATTTAAAAATTACAACCAATAAAAGTCTGAAATCTTTGGCAATCAAGGAGACCTATATTTAATAAACAAATCTCAAATTCAACATTTTCTTTTCCTCTAACCTCTTAAGCTGTAACAAAGGGTAATTTTTTGCTAGAAGTCATATTCTCTTCTTCTTTGGCTGCATTCCACTCCAGACCTGGCAGTTAAAAGAGGGTACTTTTATCCTTTCTCTTTTTCCTTCAACAACAGACATATGACAAAGGATCCACTGGTAGACTCCAAGGCCTTCCTAACACTGTAGAAACACTAGATGAAAGGAACCTGGTTCCCTGAATGGCTGTGTGGAGATCTTCCTGTTGTCACTCACTGGATGAACAATAACCTCTATTATTTAAGGCTAGTAAGATTTCAGGGTCATTACTAAAATTGAACTGTCCTAAGACATTAAATAAGCATTACTAGCTCAGAGAAAAGATTGTGACCTCTGATTAACTGTCTGACAATGGGCATAATTAAAGATTTTTTTAGAGGGACTTCTTTGGTTTTTTTCTCTCTTTCATAAAAGACTACAAGTCAATATGCCAGTGTTTAAGATTTCATGGAAGAAATTATCCGGTGATTGAAATTATATGAAGTTATCAATTTATTGCATAATTTTAAAATGCCTACTCTTTCCCAATAAGCATATGAAAAGATTCTCAAAGCACTAATCAATAAGAAAATGCAAATCGAACCACACTGAGATAACACTTTGACCTATTAGGATGTTCACTACTTTAGAAAGATAAAACAGAAAATAACAGTTTTTGGTAAGGAGGAGGAGAAATTTGAACTCTATTGCTGGTGAAAATGTAAAATGGTATAGTTAAAGTAAGTAACTGTATCATGGTTCCTCAAAAAACTAAATACTACATTACTGTATAATTTATCAGTTCCACTTTGAGCATATGCCTGAAAGAACTAAAAGCAAAGACTTGAACAGATTTTTTAACGCAAATATTCATAGCAGCATTACTCATAATAGCAAAAATTGGAAGTAATTCAAGTGCCTACTGATGAACTAATGGATAAACAAAGTATGGTGCACTATATACATACAATGAAATATTCAGCTTTAAGAAAGAAGAAAATTCTGACACTATAAACTAGACAAATCTACAAAACATTATGCTAAGCTAAGTGACAAATGTCTTATGCTTCTACTTCTGAGGGTACATAAAGCAGTAGAATTCATAGTGACAGAAAAATCAAATGGTGGTTCCTGGGCTGGGGAACACGGAGTTATTGTTTAACGGGGATAAATTTCAGTTTGTGAAAATTGTTCTGGAAATGAATGACAGTGATGGTTACCTACCAATGGAAATGTACTTTATTTCCCTGAACTGTACATCTAAAAATAGTAAATTTTATAATAAAAATTTATTTTTCATGTGCTCAAAAGATAATTTTGTGCTTGTTGCTGATTGGTAGAATATTATGAAGGAAATAATATGATTGCTTTAATTTTTCCCTTTGGCAAAGCATGAATCTTAAGAAAAGTAGAATAGTAATAGGCATTTATATTAGTATAACTAAATCTTGTTATTTATTGTCAATTTCCAAGAGTTAAGTTGATTTTACCTTAGTGTTCATGATACACTAGTATTTGTTTTAGCTGTATTATTTTCCCCTTTATCTTTGATGTTCCATTTCTGTGAGATCTATGTGTGGTCATGTGTGTATCATACATATATTAAATATGCAAATATAATTGATACAGTACTATAGATCACACTGTTTTCTGTTTTACCACTAATTTTGAAAGCTCTCTCATGTTATTTGTGTACCTCTAAATTACTGATTCTGCTGTTGTAGAGTACTCCATAATGAACTTTTCCACATTTTATTTATTCACTCTACTCTTCATGGGCAATATTTTCCCTTCCCTTTACTCTCGCCTCAGACTAAAATGCTGTGATGAACTTCACACTTATCTTGGGTTTATACTCAAGAGTGAATGTGCATGTAGTGAATTTCATTACTTTTTTCAAAATATTTCTCCCAAACAGTTGTCCTGTTTTTATGTCCCCACAAGCAGTGTGTGAGAAAAACCAATCCATTCCTTCATTCTTTCTAATAATGGTTATTATTCAATTTTTAAATATTTGCCAATCTATGTATATCGCTATAAAGGATGATTTTATTCTTCCAATTTACATTCCTTTAATAGCTAGTAAGGTTGAATATCTTCATATTCTTGATAGCTATTCTGATTTCTCCCTTCCATACATTGTTTGTTTATAGTATTTTTTCATTTTTCTGTTGAAGTTCCATCTCTTAGCTGGTAAATTTTCTTCAAATATTACTCTTTATGATTTTTGACAATGCAAACTTTTTAATTCATTCTTTGACTTAATCACTGTTTTTCTATCATGCAGTTAGAAATCCTTAATCCTTTCAAAATGTTGAAAAGAAATCCTTAATTTTGCTGTAATCAAATCCATAATTTTTGCCTCATGCATAGTACTTTGGGATTTTTTTTTTTTTTTTGCTTTTTTTTGGAGACAGGGTCTTGCTTTGTAGTTCAGGCTGGCCCTGAGCTCACTATGGTGCCCAGGCAAGCCGCCGCGAACTCAGCAGTCCTCTTGTCTCTGCCTCCCGAGTGCTGGGATTACAGGCGTGAGCCACCACGCCCAGCATTATATGTGGTAACCGGGGATCGAACTCAGGTCCTTACGCTTGCGAGGCAGG
>PVIC010005485.1:0-57647 GCA_004025085.1 Thryonomys swinderianus
AGAGAGAGAGAGAGAGAGAGAGAGAGAGAGAGAGAGAGAGAGAGAGAGAGAGAGAGAGAGAGAGAGAGAGAGAGAGAGAGAGAGAGAGAGAGAGAGAAGGAGGGAGGGAGGGAAAGGAGAAATAAGGAAAATGCTTCTGTAAGAATTAGCTGTAGCCCCGACTTTCCTTTCCCCTAATTTCACATCTCTCTTTAAAATGTGTGGCAGTGGATAGATGGGCTGCATCTGGCTCATGCAGTCAGGACACTGCCATTTGCAGATGTTTTCATCCCACTTGCAGTCTGGAGTGGATTGACATTATTCGGTCAGAAGAAAGTATTCATCTTCAGTTCGCGGTCCGTCCTCAGAAGTGTCTTGTTAATATGGTTCACCAGGGAATTGATCCAGAATAAGAACTGGTGCAAAAAGCAATTTTTATGAGGACATTTAAACAAGATCCATTTTCTCTGCCTAATATTTACATGCTTTCCATGAGGAGCGAGCAGGCACTTGAGTCTCAGCTATTGAGAATCTCTGTGGTGCCCACGAAGATTAAAGAGCATCATTTCTTATAAAGACAGCAGCCTAATATACAGCTTATCTTTATTAAATTTGAAAAAAAGAACATTGCAGCTATCTGATCTCCTGAAACTGTGTTTTGCTGTGTCAAAGCATGTGCTTTGCACTCGTGATCTGTGCATGTCTCCTCTGCAGCAGCAGTTTGCTCCAGTGCAGTGGAAAAACATCCATAACCCAGAAACAGGCCCTGGCACCACAGACCTGTGGGCCAGTTAATTAGCTAGATTTGGCAAGAATGCCAACGTGACTGTCTGAACACTGTTATTAATACTAAAAAATTGAAGACGCTATTTAAGAAATGCCAAAATATAAAGTTGTTGGTCCCCACCCCCTGGATTTCCCAGTTGTACAAAATACACAAACAATTTTTATGAGGACCTCGTAAAGAATATGTAATGAGTTCTTGATTGAATCAAAATCATTTTAAACAGAAACATGTTTTTCAAAGATGAGCTTGAGGTTCAATTGTAATTCTATTTGAGCCTAGAGACTCAGTATTAAAAAATAGGTTGTGACCTGGTTTTGTGTTTCCCTTCCCCAAAACATTTTCCTCTCTGCTGCCAGCTCATCTTGGTAGAAGCAGAATATGTTTAAAAATCCATTATAATTTTTATTGGCTGGGACACTAATGGAAGGCTCCATGACAGCTCTATTTTACAGGCTGAATACTTTAATTAGGCTGGTTACTGATCAGTTGTTGGGATATCGATTGTGTCATTTATCAAAGAGCTAGGAAAGCAGGAAAATAATTTGTCCTTGTTGTTATTGTTAAATGAGAAAACAAGGCTATGCAAGACAATTCCTACCTCTCTTGCTTGCTCGAAACAGCTTTAACTGAGGAGCAGCTTGCTTCCCATGGCTTTGTCTGACTAGCAGTATACAGGCAAAGAGTGATTCACTGGATGTGGGAGAAGTGTGTGAAGCCTTGATCTTGAGCAGCTGAAGACATTTGGATTACTAAGAATGTATAAATTTAATATTTTAAATATTTTACTGAATGCCAAATTTTTATAACTAAAAAAAAATAAACTGGGCATGGTTTATACATATTTAAAATCCCAAGCACCCCAAGAGGCTGAAGCAGGAGGGTGGCAAGTTCAAGATGAACCTGGGCAATTTAGGGAAACCTTGTGTCAAAAATTAAACACTTAAAAAAAAAGAAAGCATATGTATATAGGGGCTGGGGGTTATAGGTTTTGTAGGGATATGTCATATATTGGTATAAATTTCCCAGTGTTGGGCTGGAGATTTAGCTCAGTGGTTCTGGTACCTGCCTAGCAAGCTCAAGGTCCCTGGTTCAGTCCCAAGTAACCACATACAACAATGCTGGGCATGGTGACTCATGCCCACCAGCAATCAGTACCACACACCACAATGCTGGGGCATCATGCCTCATGCCTGTAATCCCAGCACATGGGAGGCAGAGGCCAGGAGGATTGCTGAATTCGAGGCTTGCCTGGGCTACATAGTGAGCTCAGGGCAAACCTGAACTACAAAGTGAGACAGGCTCTGTTTTAAAAAAAAAAAAATTATCAATGTTGAGTGTGATCATGAGGTGTATATAAAATATACTGATAAAGAATTCAATTTAAAAAATTAAACACTTAAGAATTTTTTAAAAGGCTGACACTGTAACTCAGTTTAAAGGACCTAGATTCAATGTCTACTACTGCCAGAAAAGAAAAGAAAGGCAGAGAGAAAGAAAAGAAAACAATGTAAATGAAATATATTTTCCAAGCCAAGTTCTTTCCCAGAAGAGAAGAGCTTTAAGGATCAGAGCTGTGTCCTCGTTTGTGGCCTATTCCTCTCACAACGGCCAAGGCCACAGCTATGAAATGACTTCTAAAGTGTGCACTTCCTTGACATCTGTTAGGGAGACAAATAATACAAACCAGAGCAAAACCCAGTCCCCTGGGCCACCACCCTCTTGAAGAAGCAGCTCAAGCTCTCAGAGGCTGGCTGCCTCCTGGTACTGTGCGGCACCTGTGGAAAGACGGCTTGTGGGGTGTTATTCTGGATATAGCGGTTTGAAGAAAACTGTGAATTTGTTTACAGACTTCCAGAATCCAAATAGGATGGATAAGTAACAGGGAAAAATGCAAACATCTCTGAGGAACACTGTCTGGCATGATCACTGCAGCTTTCTCTGGATCCTGGCCAAAGACCTGGCAGTGTCCGCAGGGGGACACATGCGTGGCATTTCATCAGCAAAGCCTGCTTGGGTTCGGACTTGTCCTAGAGCATATGTGTGTGTCTGAGGACAGCGAGAGGAGAGGAGCGGGGGACCAGCTGGTTGGCAGAGAAACACCGTTGGCATGAACTGTATTCTTGTATTGATACTGCCACAAGCTGTACTCCCAGATGGAAAAAAATGAAAGAAGCCAGTTGTAAATGCAGGAAAGAATAATAAAATTAATCCTCTTTCGTGTTGGCTATCAGCACTCCTAATCCTTAACACACATTCTTAGTGTTTTTTATTCCATATTCATAGATGCTTTAACTGATAGGGCCATTTTCATTTTCCACCTTTGAGAACTTGTTACCAGAAGCTCTTGAAATTCATGAATTGATCATTCTTTTCCTCAGCTACAACTGACCAAGTTGGAACACATTTAGAAAGCGAATATAATTTTTATTTTTATCCCTTAGGAGATTGCTGAGTGTGGGGCACTTTCCAAGCCGTGCTTTGAGAACTGTCAAAATGCTCTAACTGTCTCCCCCCGGCATGAGAGCAGTACACTGCAGTCCTTTGACAATTACAGTCCACAGGATAAGCAGAGAGGTAAGAGTCTGTCCGTTTTCACCCCCTGCAAATACAGTGAGAAAACACAAAAGTGCCTTTTTATTCTAAAAAGGAAAGGAGAAAGCGGAGTTAATTAGATGGAGTGCAGACTTCGATACTCAGAGTCAGGAACGCTGACAGGTGGGCGGGAGAGCTGACACGGAACGCGCAAAGCAGATTCCTGGCAAGGCCTCTGCTTTAAGTGACAGCTTCTGTGCTCGGTGCTCCAAACATGGACGGTTATGTAGAAAACAAGCTATGCCTGAGGGATCAAAGACAGCAAACTGTTAACTTCTGAGACATTCTCTTAATATTTAAATTACCAAATAACTCTACAAAATTCTGTGGACTTCTGTTAAATCATAAAATGGTCACAAGATGGCTCACAGAACTGTGCTTGGCTTCAAGAGGAGTGGTAAATAGTTGAGTGCCATGCTCTATAACAGCCTGTGGCAGTTGGAACATGCTTGTTATTCTCTTACTGTAGTTTCTCTTATGTGGCATGGATCACATTTGTAGTGGGGCGCCATATATAAAAGCTCGGATTTTCTTCTTCTTTTTGTTTTTTTTCAAAAATTATACTTCAGGTCACCAAGAAAATCATTTTATCTCCCTTTTCTTTAATAACTTCCATTTTTTATATTGCTAAAGCAATACATATTCATGGTTGAAAATTTAGAGAAAAGCAATAAAAAGAAAATTTAATATTACACTTCTATCTAAAAAGATTCTAATCAATAATATTTTATTATATGTGCATCTCTCAAGTCTCTTCATACAAATAGTGTACAGAAAATGAAAGTAAAAGAAATTACTGTATGCAAAGTTTGAAAAATTACTTTCTCAATTAATAGCATATTACAAGCATTTTACTACATCCTTCCATGTTTTATACCATCCCATTCACTAACAGTCTACTGAGCAGAGGCACCGTGTACTGGATAAACAAAGGATATATTTTAGATGATTAAAATGCTGTCAGAATGTAACTTCATGGGCACAAATTTCGAACTCAGATGGCTGGGTCAGAATAGGCTTGTAAATCTGACTGAGGCTGCACTAGAATTGGATTCTTTCTTCCTAATGCATTCCCCTTTGATTCCTCCATTTTCGTAACCGTAGTTGTAGCAGCTGTTACTATTTAGTAATTGTTTACTTTTAGATACTGTGATGCGTGAGCAATTGACATTCTTATTCAAAATGAGCAACATTATGATCCTCATTGTATAGATGAAGAGATAGTCAGAGAGGGTGAGTAATGACCCAAGACTGTGCACACAGACCCTGGCTTCCATTCCTGTCTCTCTGGCTTAGGATCGTCTCTTGAACCACAGCACTGTCCCCGAATCACACTGATCCCCTAAAACTATTACATTTCTCCCACCTGACGCTAAAAATGACTAGTTAGAGGTGACTTGACTTTGTATCCACATAAAAGGATAGTGTGTCTTGGTCCCCTTAAGAAATTAAACATCTTCTTGACAAAGCAATATTTTCTTCTAAGATCTTAAAACTCGGTAGAAACAGGATGAAATGGCAAGTTTTCCACAGAAAGGCACCACCTTCTTCATACTTTCCTTAGGTTGACATTATGAACACTGAGATGGATGGATGGATAGATAGATAGATAGATAGATAGATAGATAGATAGATAGATAGATAGATAGATAGACAGACACAATAAAATGCCTCGTAATTTGATAAACACTTGACTCTAAAGCAATATGGGGCACGGTGATTAAAATTAGGGTTTTATTCTTGATTTCAGCACTGACATCCAAAGAAATACTGAGTTTCTTATCTCTATCTTTGTTCATTTTCAATGCCTATAAAATAGATACTGAGTTGACACTCACTAAACATATTTCAGAAGACATTCTTATACTCAAACAGTAGGGTACCCCTAGAAAAAATATCAGAGGCTGAAGTCAATAAAATATGGAGCCACTTAAAGTATAAAGATTCACCCAGATGATTCAGAAAGAAAATAAAAGAGTATGTTTAAAGGGCGGGGTGTGGGTGGGTAGGGATATGGGTAAAAATGAGAATTAACTTGTATCATATACTGGTACAAATTCCCCAATGTTATATGTGATTGTGAGATGTATGTAAATTGTACCAATAAAGAATTCAAGTAAAAAAAAAGATTCACCCAGAATTAGGCACAAGTGGCTTCTGACAACCACTGGGAAATGTGTCTGTCTTCTTCTTCTTCTTGAGACCTAAAACCAGACTGAACAACCTTTTTACTACTGAAAAGCCCCACAAAATGTTTCTGCTTCATTTCCTCCTCACTTTGATTTTCCAAATAAACATAAAAATTCCAACATAAGTTTTGAAAATTAGAAAATTATCTGTTGTTACTTCCTTAAGGGTCTGTGCTATAATACTAGTTTGTAAGAATACTAGGTTTATCAAGGCATAGATTCACTAAATTTCATGTTAGAGGCCAGATGAGAATCCTACTTTTCAGGTAAGCCTGTTGACTTGTAGGCAAAAATATTGTTATAACAGAATTAATAAACATAATTCTATGGAAGAATATCACTATCACCTCATCTTTGTAATAATGATTTTGTAGTTTGAAAACTTGTGAGAGATTCTGATTTTTAGAATCTAGTTTGAAATCAAGTTTGAAAACTTGTGATAGATTCTTTATGTTTTACCATGTAAGTTGATAACAGGACACAAAAACTCATAAATCCTGAGTGTTCATTCATCACTACCAAATTTTTAAGGACCTCCTTTAAAAAGACAAGATTAAGTTAACAAAATGCAGTGTCTGGTGAGGACAGGAACTAGTACTGCCAAGATATTAACATTTTTCCTTGTCTTTTTCCTTGTATATTTAAAAATTCAATGTTGATATTCTGTGTTCCATCTATTTTTGTAATAATAGTGCGTACCACCCACAGTTCATTGGGTATTTTGTTTTTTATTCCTGTCAAGCTGTTACACAGAAAAGCCATTTTTAGAACTAACATTTGTAGAAATCCTAACAGCAGAAAATTCATATTTGTCTTGGAGAATTGCTAGCAGTGCCTGTAGTGGAATGAGTGTGGTGCTCTAAGATAGTAATAGGATGGAAGTTGTGTCCCAGGGGGTTACTATAAAATCCTATTAAGTATTTGAATGGTAATGAGGTGTGCCAACATAGGGTTTCCTGAGGACTCTTGCTGGTGGATCTCACTCTAAGCACAGATTGCCTCTGGTTTGTTATTACCTCTCCTTCCATGGCTCTCATATCCCCTTTTGTGCTTGTCTCCTGCTTCAGCTCAACTATACCCCAGTCCCCCATTGCCCCAGGTCTGCCTAGCATCACCTGCTGAGTTAGACCTTTTCTGCCTTCCACAAATCCGGTCTGTTGACATTGTGCCATTTCCCTCTAAATACAGATTCCCTGGAGGAAACACATTATAGTGTAATTCTTCCTAAAGTGTATCTTCCTGGAAGCCAGTATGTATCTACCCCTCCATGGCACTACCTCTGCAAGGGTGATGAGAAATTGAATTACACTGTTCAATTTGACTGATGTTCACTGGATGCCTCCTTTGTGTAGATGACACTATCAGGAACTTAAAAATAAATGTAATGCTGTTACCACCCTTAAAAAGAGGGCCAACCAGGGACCTAAACAGGGGTCAGGAGATAACCTTGAAAAGCAGGATGGTAAATTTGTCAGGTTTTGTTGACTGTCAGATCTCCGTTACTATTCACCAGTGGCATTGTATCCATAGATACATAGCACCCATCTATAAACAAATAGGCATGGCTGAGTTCAGTAAAATCTTATTTACAAAGCACAATGGTGGGCTGGTTTTAAGTCAGAACCATAACTCACTGACCCCTTGTCTAAAGTCAGATCTCTTTTACCCATCTTGTCTGGCCTTGGCAGGATGGATCTCACAAAACAAATAGCAAAAGATTGTAATTGAAAGATAAACCAGTTATCCAATAGTAAAGTAATTAGCAGGCACAGTGTCAACATCTATGTATATATCATTAAGAAGACAGCTTGTATACTCAGTGAAATCCAGAAATATTATTTGTAGGAGACAAGAATTCCACACATTCACACTGATCATAATTCTGAATTAAGATACTGAATCAAGAGAAAAAAAGTTTCTTACAACAGGTAAATATGTTGTTTAATATTATACCAAGATAATAGAGTCATCAAATAAAATGCTTACTTCTGTACCATTGTCACTTAAAAAAAACAAATAGGGTCCTAGGGATGCAGTAAAAATTAAAATTAATAGTTATAATAAAATTCAAAAAAATCAAAGAAGAGGCTACAAAGGAGAAAAGAATGAGAAGGACAAAGGGAAAGTTATGTATAGTCTGCCAGGAGAGGTACATATGCATAGATGTGAGCTTGTTAGATCAATAAATGCATAAGTAATTGCAAAGGAAGCATGCAGTGAATGTTTACAGGAAGTACTTCACATAATATTAAGTAGTCCATAAACCTAAAAATGTCAATGGATAAATAAAAGCAGCAAAACTGTATTTCTTAGTTGCATCACAGCCCAGTCAGTCTTCACAGAAGGATAATGAGTGCTGTGAGGGTCTGTGTCCCATGCAGTGCTTAGGAGTCCCAAGGGACTTTCCCCTGCTGGCTAACAATCTTCTAGCACCTTATCATTTGGCTTTTGGATGGTAGAAGTAATAGGTGGGGGAAGTAAGAGAAGTAATAGATGAGGAAAGAAGAAAAAGGCTGAAAATGAAATTCACCATAGCAACTCATATTCCTTTGGCAAGAGCAGGCTTTGAGGATAGAGGTGAAGAAATGGCATCCATCTGTATATATACCCAGGAAAAGAGAATTCTCTATCACTGTTACAAAAGCTCTAACAGATTGTAGAAAGACTGAAAATTTCGTAGAGAAGTTGTCATTGGAGGTGGGCCTTGGAAAAGGGGTAACATTTTGGAACCTTAGGCAGATTTTGCTATTAAACAAGCAAAACCTGAGAGGAAGCCAAAGGATGTGGTCAGGGAACAATCTATATTGTCTTGCTTGGTTAATGTATATGAAGGGTGGTACACAGAACCTGTATTCTGAAGAAGACTATGTACAGCAACTCACCTCTTCATGTCCTTCATACCACCAGTATGGAGGATGGACTGAGACTGAGGATAAAAAGATTTGAGATGGAAGAAAGGAAGCTATCCCAATGTAACCCTAGTCCCTGCATGTAACACAGTGGCTCCAGCCAAAGGCCACCAAGCTAGAGACCCAGAAAGAGCAATGTTCAGCTCAAGTGCAGATGCAAGAGAAAGGTGACATCCTCATTCAAAGGCAGGAAGGCAGGCAGGCATTCTCTCTCGCCCAGGGAACTCAAACTTCAGCGCATTCACATTAAGGAGCCCAGTCTGCTTTATTTGTTTAAATGTTAGCTTCATACAAAAACTCCCAGCATTATATAAAAACCATAAATACAACCGTGTTCTGTTTCCAATAGCAGTTCTCAGTGATAGATTTTTCTTACTCCATGAATCAGGAACAATCAGGGTCCACTTTTTATCAAGTATTTCATTTTAATAGACACAGAATACAACCCACTGTTTGTGTAATAAAGCTCAACAATGACTTCACACCATACTATTATTTAATCTGACTTCATACCATGCTATTATTTAATCTGTGTAGTTGTCCAATAAAAGTGTTCTTATTGCCCCTTTACAGATTAAAGTATCAAAGCTCAAAAGAACTTGAGTGATTTATCAAAATTCACATGGCAGGGGCTGGAAGGTTAGCTCAGTGGTTCCAGCGCCTGCCTCACAAGCACAAGGTCCTGAGTTCGATCCCCGGAAACCACATACAATGCTGGGTGTGGAGACTCACGCCCACCAGCAATCAATACCACACACCACAGTGCTGGGCGTGGTGGCTCACACCTGTAATCCCAGCACTTGGGAGGCAGAGACAGGAGGATTGCTGAGTTCGAAGCTTGCCTGGGCTACACAGTGAGCTCAGAGCCAGCCTGAACTACAAAACAAGACCCTGTCTCAAAAAAAAAAAAAAAATTCACATAGCAGTAGGAGTCAGGAGTGGATACACAGCAGCCTTGCTCTGAAAAATCATCCTCTTAGACAGGATATTCTATAATGCTTTTCATATATTAGTTAGTATTAGTATTAATTGTATTAAATGAAATACATAATGCTTATCACAATGTTTTAGGTTCGGTATCTCTTGAAATTTTACTTATTCTTGGCCATAGTACTATCAGGGAATACATTATTTTTCTACTGAAAAACACCTTGGAAAATTATGTTTTTATTAAATGGGAAAACAAGATTCAGCCCATGATTTTCTGCTTGTTTATAAGACCTTACACATGAGGGCTTCCATTATTGCAAGATGAAAAAACGATAGATATTTTTCCCACAAAGTGCATCTAAATAATGAGTTGAGTCTTGTTAATAAAAATGTCAAGATACAGAAGATATGGCTTTGTTAATCTTGTACAAATTACTAGAGTATGTGTTCCTTTATAAGAGGAAAAGAAATAGAAGACAAGATGCAGGGACCTGATTGGCCAAGAGTTGCTGGTAGGTCACCAGGGTAGATACACCTATTAACAGCTGCACATTTTCTCACACATGAAGTATTCCTATAATGGTCATTTTTCCTTCAGTTCAGGTGAAGCATTGTTTACTGCGAGTCTGGTTTATGTGTTGCTTAAAATTAGGTCTGAGAGATGAACTAAAGCAAAATAAACCAGAATGGCTCCTCCCGCAGTTACTACAGATTCCTTTGTTCTTGGCTTCTAGACCTAGTGCTGCCCCAGGACGAGTGGGCCGAGTATGAAGTTCTACCATCATCCCTACCACATACTGGTCTGGAACTGGGTCTTGAAGATTACAGCCACAGGTAATGATGAAATGATGTGTCATAAAAGTTTCCTGTTAGAGTTTTTCTGGGAAAACTCACCAACCTGATTTTAACTATTTCTTTCCAGAATGTGAATTTTACAGTATCTAGAATTCCTTTTGCAGTGAGAGCTTCTCAGAGCTAATAGCTTACGTTTTCATATTTGCTTCCTAAAATTTAACATTCATCTTTATATTCCTAAACTGTTTAAGAAAATAATTGCATTTTCTTTTACAACTTTGAAAGACTTGTAACTAACTGGAAAACTTTGAGCAATAGAACTCAAAGAAAAGTCATATGGGAAGGCATAAAACAAAATGAGAAAGCATAAAGGTTGAGGTAGGTATTTTTCTTTTTCTTCATAATTGGCCGACCCTAAAGTTATTCTAAAAATAGGCGTTCTGAGAAAGTTAATGAAATCTAAGAATTAAAGCAACACCACACAAAATCTAAAATATTGAAAAGGATACCTAATATTATATCCATTCTGTAATAGAAACTAAAAAAATCAATATTTTTTAGAATCACGCAAGCATAAGAGAAGATTTACTAAGCACACATACTATTTGACTATTGGATTTCATAGATTTTGTTCTTCTGATGAGTTTTAAAAATCATTAAGTTGTCTCTTTGCTATTTTCTGTATTTATTATGGCTGTTAGAAAGTGTTTTATTCCAGTCTATGTCCCATGATAGTCCTGTGAAATTTCTTCATTTTTCTTGCTGTAATGCTAGTGTCATTTCCATTATGCTTTTTAATACAATCTGCTAAAAATAAAGCAACATAGCAAGAGTGTAGCTAACTCTATTAGACAGAAAACTATATATGTGTGTCGCTATCTCTGATCTTATATTTTTGAAATCAGTTATCTTCTCAACTGCAATTTCATGAATTAGTATAATTTCATAATCAAAATAATATTCTAGATTAGTCTCTGTAGCTTTCTTAAAAAGAAAATGAGGACATATTTAATTTTTTTAAATGTATTTCTATTGTTTGCTTCAGCCTTGAATCCAAAAGGATAGTTTGATGGTATAAAAAATACATTTTTAATAAGTTCATTCATTCTACTTAACCATTTGTCTCATGTTAGTGTATGTTCAGAACCATTGGGATGGCACAAAACTGAGTGAGACAGAAGCCATGCTCTCAACAGGCCAGTAAACCAGTGGACAAAAGTGGTAACTAGATCACATCATTTGAAATCATACTTAAAAGAAGGTGTAATGGTTAGAAGAATTTGGCCCTTTGAGGCAGAGCAACTTCTTCCAGGCTCAGAAAATGGTAAAATTAGCCTTGAGCTGATGATACTTAAATCATGCCTGGAGGTGAGCAGGAGATGACCCTAAGAAGAAAGCGAATTTTGAATTTCGGAGAAGAAAGGGCAGGTAGAAGAAGCACTAAAGAGATGGAAGGGAAACTGGTTTGTACAAGCTACATCCTGGCTCCTTGGTGAGATGATAATCCAAGGATGAATTCTAATGACTCACCCAGTAAATGCTAAAACCTTACTGCAGTGAGTGAACAAGGGGTCTGGTGGCACCTAGGTTTTCTTTCATATAATAGGGGCTGAGGAATGGCAGGGGCTTTGTGTATCCCCGCTGGGACAGTGCTGTGACAAGGACTGAGGACCTGTGCTGGAGGACAGGGAAGGACTCTCAACGAGAAACCTTCAGGGAGAGGGGGAGGTCAGAGACAAGGTGGAAGGAATCACTGGCTTCTTCACTGTCTCCAAAGATTTCTTCCCTTTCCTATTCTATAAAATGTATTTTTTTCTGTGATGTTAGAAGTAAAAAGAAAGGGAGCTTACCTTGTCACTCACTGACAAAGCTTTATTATGTGGCACCAACTAATAACTTCCTTTCACCCGCCCCACCTAATCTTCTATGTTTAAGCTTCTGTTCTTACCACCTAAAACTGTTCTCTTAAACATCCACAGTAATCTCCCTTCAGCCAAAGGTATGACATTTAATCAGGTTTTCTTCTTTTTTTCTGCTCTGCTGCATTTGGTCATTATGCCATTCAGCCCTTACTCATTCATTCAGAGTGTTTCTGGAGTTTTGAGCTACTGTATAAGGCACTAAAATGGTTTAAACTATCTGTACAAGGAAGCAATACCATGTCCTCTGAAGGAGACAGGCACAGGTGACAGGCATGCAGCCTGCTAAGCACTGGATACAGGATCCCATGTAAACCCAGCAGACTGAGCCCCTGACTCTGCCTGCAGGATCAGAGGTTGCACGGGAGATGAAATGTCTGAATGACTTCCGGAAGGATGCAAAGGAGCACACCACCCAGAGAAATAGCAGGAAGTTGAACTTAGGTTAGAAAAGCCAAGTAATGAGAGAAAAATGCATTCCATGTTCAGTGTGATGTCTTGAGAGAATCAGGGTTTGAGACATTGTCTACCAGGCTTCTTTGAAGAGCAACGGAGGAGCACTAAAGAGTTGCCATCCAAGGATGATGCTATCAGGCCTGGAGCATTTTCCGTTGTGGAGGATGAAGCAGGTAGGGGAAGCCATAGACAAAGAGATCCATTAGACTTGGGACTAGCAAGTGAAGAACAGGGCTTGAAGCAAAAAGGAAGAAGAGTTCATGGAGAGGAAAGGACAGTGATATTTTTTGAGGTAGAAGCAATAAATCTTAAACCTTGCAACCCACCGCTTCCTGGGAACCAGTGACCCACACCATCCTGCAAGCTGCAGTGTTGCCTAGGTAACTGACGGCAACCGGCTTTGGATGTGTGAAACTTGGGATGGAGAGTGGACTGGAGGAGAGCCAGGAGGGTTGAGCAGGAGATGCTGCACTCTCATCAAAAACATTTACAACCCTCTAAAAGGGAAAGCAGCACTTTAGAGGTGGCGCCAGTCTTATGAAGCAGAAAACTGCTGTTGCATGAACAGGGAAAGAGATTTGATCAAATTTAATGTGTGCTTTGAACCAGAATGAAATCAAGACATTATTTCAACTGTGTCCTCTATGACTATGAAAGAAAAGTTTAGAGTATGGCTGACAAAATAAATACATATAAGAGAAATGTATTTTAGTGTGGATCCTAAGAGGAGCTTAAAGCAAACTAACAGCAGATAGAATGTATTGAATATTAATAACAGTTTAGAAAACTTTTGAATATTTCTTGTGCATGTATAGTTTCATCTTTCTCTTCTCCCCCTTCCTCGCCTCCCTCTTTCCCTCCCTTCACGCAGGAGGTGTGCGTCCTTCTCACTCATACCAGCCAGTTGCCAGAGTCTTGTCGCAGACACCTGAGGCTTCAGCCATAACACTTCTGTTGTTGTGTGTTGGGTTTGGTTGGGTTTTTTTTTCCCCAGACCTCTCAAAATCTTCTTCCACTTTAACTTCAGATAATTCTCCTTGAACATTCAGTACTGACTCTTCTGTCTCTTTCACATTTCTGGTTTGTCACCATCTTCAAGGCATTCGCATATGTTCCACGCTACTCTTATTTATTCATTATGCAGCATAATTTGACATTGAGTATCATTTCTATTTGATAGTTCCCTGGTTGTTCATGCTGAAAACATGGGCTTTATCTCGGACATGTCTCTGGCCTGCTGTCAACTTTCAGCTTCCTGCAGCCTCCACTGCAGCCCACTCAGCCATGAGCACACACTAACTCCCTTCAAATTAAAATGTCACATTGTATAGTTGATCATTGTGTCATCTTCTCATTGCAAACACTTTTGATGTGTAGCATAAAGTTACAAACCACTTTACTAGTCTAAGTTACATGTCTAAACTATTTTCACATTAACTAATTCGATACTGTGCTCATTATTTTTTAGAGTGCTAGAGGTTCACGTTGGCTCTGGCCCCATAAAGTCATATATTGCATTCATTTCCCTCCTTAAATATCTGCCAATCTCACATCTGACATATTTTGTATTTCCATTTTTTGCCATGGCAAGAGGAATCCTTCTATTTCAGGTGTTTATAATGTGTACTTTGTTATAATCCAAATAGTGGTAACTGAAATATCATGATCAAATTAATAAGCATAACTCAAGCATATACAATATGAATAATATATTTCTTACAGTAATATGTATGAAGCAGCTTTGACTTCTTTGATGATCCTTAATATAGTGTAATATTCGGGGAAAAAACATAACTTCTCTGAACTGATCCTAACAATGTTATTCTATCAAGTGACATTGCCATATTATTTTTAAAGTACAGATAAGATTCATTATTTCCCAAGAATCAGGGAAATTTTAAATTCTTATTCTTACTGTGTCAATTATTGCCTAATTTGATAAAATAATCAGAAAGTTTATTGGAAAATCACTTATTTCTCCATTGGGGATATTTGCATAGTCAGTGTTGAGCAGAGTAATTTAAATGTACTGTGATCTTTATTTTGTAGGGAAATATTCATATTTACCCTAAACTTCCTCCCTGAAAGCTTTCATTGTAATGTATAGCATTTGCTTCAATTAAATACTTGACTTTCTTTTATTTCATGATTGTGCCACTCTGTTGAAACAAAAATAATACCTAAACTGCAAGCTGCACCAGAAATTGTGAGCAAATGTGCATTCACAGGAAAAAAACTTGACATTGGTGAATTTAGGATTGTAACAATTTGTGTCCTGGAGTGGGCACCATTTTACCCAAAACTTGTGGTTTTGGTCCTGGCTTTGCCCCTGGCCACTTGTCCAACCTTGGGAACTTAGTCCTCCCTTTTGAGCCTCACAGTCTTATCTAAGAGATGAAGTGACCTTTAACCCCTTCCAGTTCTAAATTCTTTGATTCTGTGAAAGCCATGAGTCTTTCTGACACTAACCACACATCATTACAAGAGATCAAAGGATGAAAAACTAAGTGCAAATAAAGGTCGAATAACATGTTTAAAGGCAAATGCTCCCAAAACACTAAGGTTCAGAAGGAAGCTTGTGGTCACAGTGGCATCTCAGCACTCTTTAAAATGGGCTGAAAGAAATAGAAGTATTGCTCTTAGATCATGCCAGCATTTTTCTCACAATTAGCATATTTTGCCGTTTCTTGATACCACATCTAGAATACTTCATACATCAGTGCCTTCATCTATTAAAAATGTACCTGGTCATCAAAAAGCACCAAAAGAGCTTCATAACTACAAAGAGTAGGTTTGAACACTTGAGAAATTCTCATGAAAACATGTACAACCTTTTCAGTGGAGAGTGCTCCAGGCCCTCATTGAGGGTTACTCTAGCCCACCAAAATGAAGAAAAAGATTGTTAACAGCTTCTATCAGTTGAGGTCTTAACATATGTTAGACACTACTATTCTTAGTATGTAGTATATCTTAATTTATTTCATGCTTACAACAATGTTATAGAGTAGATTCTTTCACTACCCACTCTGTGGATGTGGAATCTGAGGTTATGTACCCTGACACCTCCTCGGTCCTCAAGCGCATCTTAGTCACAGCTCTATTGAGAGTCTGACAAAAACAAACATGGTAAGTAAACTGTGGAAAACATAGATCAATGATAAAGGTGAGACTTGTCATAGTTATTTGGGTAACAAAAGCTTATTAGCTTATTAGCTTACTTGTAAACTATTTCTACAGCACTAACTATGCAAACACAAATCTCTTTACTTTCCAAATATTAGCTAATTCTCCCCTCTTAGCCATCCTTTGAGGTATAGATATGTAATTAGAATTATTTTAGATGTCAGAACATTGAAGAACAGAGAAGTCCAGTAACTTGCCCAGTTATACAGCTAGTAAGTGGCAGAGGCAGGACTTAAACTGGATAGGCCTATTCTAACCTCCTGACTTTAAATACAGTACTGTCTGCATCACACAGGTGCTTCCTTAGTCCATGCATTACTTTGTAACAATTGAGGCCATTTGATCATTCAGAAATTTTGTTATTGCTACATATTAATTTTAGCAGCACTGTCAGACAATATTATGCATGTTTTAAAAAATAAACTTATTTTGATGTTTAATTTAAAAGTCAGTATTCCTTTGTATACTTAAGGCTTCTCATCCAAAAAGCCGTGTTTGTTGTTTTGTTGTTTACAATATCAACCTCAGCTGTTTGAAAAACTCATTGTTAGTCCTTTAGATGTCCTGAGGATTGAAGTTTTCACTGAATGAGAGATGACAGTAGAAGTCATATTGGGATAAGACACCTATGTACTGTTTACACAGACAAGCTACCAAGGGAAAACATGGTGTAATTCAATGTGTGAAAATATATAATCTATTTCTGTATGAAGATATGAGCATTTGTCTATTAATTTCTTCATGCCATCCCTTCCATCTTCAAGAGAAGGAAATACAGTGTGCGGCAGAAAGAAAATTATTTGAGAATGGCCACAAGTACCAGGGAACCTGTCAGGGAATTTGAAGCACCTGGTGTCTAAATTGTCAACTGCATTCTTCCTGTAATTTCCTATTGGTATTGATGATAAGCATACTATCTGTTAAGCATTAACATTAGTTTTAGAAGATAGACCTAAATAAGGTAGAAAACCGAACTCCCTCAACCATGAGCCATTCAAGAAAATAGCTTTCTCTGAGGATACAGCCTTTCGCTTGTCTCTAAAAGAAGGGCATGCTTATCCCACAGATATCTCTGAGCCCTCGTGAGGTCTCTGCTCATATCTGGTGCTATGCTTTGAAGCGCTAATGCTTCCCAGGCCTCCTCCCCTACTCCAAGTTATATATGGTACAGCACGATCCCAATTAGCAGAAGTCAGTGAAGAGTAAAACATGATATTAGCTAGAGAATATTTTATTTAAATTGTACTCCATGATAAAATACATGAAAATAGAGTTGCTGCATCTCATTAAAGAAACCTGAGATTTAAGAATTGCTTTAAAGTACTTGAGCAGAGAGAGTGATGAGTGGCTTTTCAAAATGAAAACTAAATCCCTCTTCTCCCTCTCTCTCTCTCTCTCCCCCCCACCCCATTTCTTCCCCCCCCCAATACAATGTATGGCTTCTTTCTACAGCTCCGGGGTGGATTCAGCAGTATACTTTCCAAATCAGCACCTCAACTTTAGATCTGTGACACCGGCCAGGCAGCCTGAATCAATTAACCTGAAAGCCTCAAAGAGCATGGACCTTGGTAAGCAAGCACGAGGTGACATCCAGGTCACTCTCCAGCCTCGACCCATCTATCTTCCCAAATGTCCAGGTCTTGTTTCTTCAACTCAACCCTCAGAGAGCAGGGTCTGCAGACACCTGGAGGAAGGCATAATGCCATCCTATCTCCCTATCATTTCTCTTGCATTTAATTGTCATTATCCTTTTGTCAAAGAGAGAGAGAGGATTAAGTTTTAGAAAGTGCTCCGTAGATGGGTCAGGGAAGCATGATTCACTCAGGAGCCTCTGAAAGCTATTAGCACCCTAACCTAGGCTGCCTTTGTATCTCCACTTGGGCTTCTGCCAGTGCATTTCATTCCTCATGGACATAGCTGTCACAGAGCTTGGGAAAACAGTGTGGTCCAGGGGTGCTCCTCATCCTTTGTTTCTTCCGGATGAGTGATGGGTAAGGGAGGTGGCAAAAGAGAATCTCCATCTCCTGACATGCCAATCACAATCCTGTGACACTGGAGGGAGGAAGTGTCCCTTGGATTTGTCAGATTGAGAGTGTTAAGGTACCCTGTGGCAGTGCCTCGACAACTCCACTGAGTCCTCAGTACCACAAGGACTTTTTGAGTGACTGCCAGCTTTCTGGGTAGAACAAGGTCCTCTGTCAACTGTGTTCTTCAGACTCTGCGATATGGGACCCTGAAAGACACCACAGATATTCCAGAACATTGCTGCCCTCCAAAGGCCTCGTCGAGGGAGTATGCAAAATAAATTCTCAGCAAAAAGTCATTATTTCCTGAATGCTCAGTGGCCAACCTCTGCAATTGTTTTTTCTTCAGGCATGTTATATATTTTATTAACAACAACAAGAAAATAGAATAATCAAAATTGCATGCTGTACCAAACAATCTGATAAATAGTGCTTATCTGTTGTTGCTCATTTACCAGCATTCAGGAAAATGTTCAACCATAATTAAACAAGAGAAATTGCTTCTACTTTCTTTAAATTAACTAAATTGCTGGGAAACACTTGCTCTAATCACCTATAGTGAGAGACAGATAGAAACCCTTAACAAGGAAGCTGTTTTAAGCACTGGTCATAAGTGGATATTCTCATGTGAACCTCTGACAAACTAAAGAAATACTGTATGATGGTGACATCAGTTATTACTAATAATTTAGGGAGCAATTTATTTGTATGAAGTACTTGATAAATATTTTGTTTCATCTTCCAGTTTCTCTGTAAAGAAGATGAATGAATATAAACTGCTTTTAATTTTAGGAGAGAGAAATACATTACTGATTTCTTCAGTTAATTAAAAAAGTTGCCAGTATGATGGTTATAAAACATTTCTAAAAAGATAAAAGTAATATACATCCATTTTAATTCAAGAGAGAAAAAACATAGAATTTGTTTTAAAAAAAATGAAGCCCTTGCCGGGCATGGTGGCTCACGCCTGTAATCCCAGCACTCGGGAGGCAGAGGCAGGAGGATTGCTGAGTTCCAGGCTTGCCTGGGCTACATAGTGAGCTCAGGGCCAGCCTGAACTACAAAGTGAGACCCTGTCTCAAAAAATAAATAAATAAATAAATAAATAAATAAATAAATAAATAAATAAACCCTAATTCTTCAGCAAGAATTAGTTCTGCTCTTATTTCTTATTACTGAAGTTTTTTGGAGTATTTTAAATTGAAATCATCCTTGTAAAATATCTATACTTAGAAATCATCCTTTGCATTTTTCTGTACATGTACCATAAGTGAAAGAATAACAGTAATAGGGGTCCAGCTTACAAAATTGGGTGGATTAGGAGTTATTTTCTTCAGAGCAAAAGACCTACATTAAAACCATTGACTAAGCCACACTGTACAATGGAAATACTCAACATGCTAAAAAAAATTTAGAGTAATCATCAAAGTTTAGCCCTGTTCAGGAAATAGACTTTAAAGTTAAAAATCAGGCAGAAGGCTCTGGGGGTAAGTGTATGAGGGTCCTTCTACTCCCTGCTCCCCAGAATGTGCAGTGGGATGAGCAAGCTCATGGGATACCCCAACAGCAAGCATTAGGACGTGTCTTCTCTCTTTAAGGGAGTATATCATCATGTATGGTTTAGTGGTCCGTATATACCCCTGGCCCAATGTAGCAAAGGTAAATTTGCTGAAGAGTTGATAATGATTGGTATAGAAGTAATAGTATCAGTAGAATCCAGGTTTATATTCAAAAGATTTCTTTAAATCATACATCATTTAGGTTGAATACCAATTAGTGCCATAGTTTAAAATGAAAACATAAAAATGATACATCTTTCTACATATTTGTTCTGTAATTAGAAATTACACTGGCTACTCCTCCTTCATAAAATTTGCAGAAGCCAGGTGTCATGGGGCAAATCTGTAATCCCAGTTTCTGGAGAGACCGAAGCAGGACAATCACAGTTCTGGTACAGCCTAGGCAATGTGATGAGACTCCTCTATTGAAAAGAAAAACAAGTATGGGACACTCCAACGTCTAGCCAGTCCCATTGTGCCGTCTTTGTTTATTTCACGTTTGCTGCTGAGTCTGAACTATCTTAACCCGCATACTAATAAGTCTTTCATATGTTCAGAAGATTTTAATGGTGTGTGAGCTCCACACTCTTATGCTCACATTACCCAAAGACAGACAATCTTGTAATGAAACATAAAGCCTCCTCGTCTCTGTCTCCTTCCCAGACACAGACGGGGTCTAACAGTCAATGACTCGGCCAGATTGCTTTTCCTCCACACACAGGTCTTTGTCACATGTGTATTTCTTTGTGTTAGTTGCATAGTGAGACATGAATGACTGGTAATTTACAGTTTGCTTTTCTCTTCACTTTTAGGTGATACTGAGTTTAACCAGAGTTTTTATTTTTTGCTTTTGACTATTTATATTACTTAGTTTGTAATTATTTACTTATGTTCTTTACCAATGTTTCCAGTTATTAGTTCCTCTTCTGTTTTTAGAATATTGTTATTCATACTGAAAATAATTTCTTGTAACATATTATTTTTCTTTGAGTTTGATTATGTTCTTTGCCCTAAAAATTCAGTCTTATGATCAAATATTTCCAACTTTTCAGTTAAATGGGATCCTTTTTTCCTTGTAGAAATGTTATCCTGTACTTTTAAAAATGTTAAACAGGCCAGGTGTGGTGACACACCTATAATCCCAGCACTTGGGAGGTAGAGACAGGATAATTTGCATGAGCTTGAGGCCTGCCAAGGCTCCATAGTGCACTCAGGGCCAGCCTGAATTACAAAGCGAGACCCTGGCTCAAAAAAACTAGAAAAAAAGCTACCCAATCAAATATATTTATATTTAGCCTGCATGATTTAGATTTTTTTCTCCCTTCCAATAGCCAATTATAAGAAATTTTTAAATTTTTCCTTCCTCTGTATATTAATTTAGAATGCAGCTTCACTGGAATTCTAAATTCTATGATAACATCCATGTCTGGGTTTATAAACATGCCAGTTTCCTTGATATATTATTAATTTGTCCAGTGCCAGGATCACCTTTAAATTATCATGGTGTTAATGACTTTATATTTTGATTATGTATAGGGTAAACTCCTTCTGATTTTCCTTTATTTAAAAACAACATTTTTTCAAAATAAAATTATTTCCAATATGTTTATTCTCCTCATCAAAGTGAGTTTAAAGATTAAATAGGAGCTGGGCTTAGTGGCTCAAGCCTGTAATCCTAGCACTCGGGAGGCAGAGGCAGGAGGATTGATGAGTTCGAGGCTTGCCTGGGCTACATAGTGAGATCAGGGCCAGCCTGATCTACAAAGCGAGACCCTGACTCAAAAAAAAAATTATTAAATAGGAATGCTTCCTGTGTGTGTGCCTGTGCTTATGTGTATGTGACTGTTAATTACAATGTTTGCTATTAGTTCCTGATAGAAACATTTTATCAAGTTAAATAAGCATCTTCGTGTTCCTAGCTTCCTAAATTTTTCATTAATCCCTTTTTTATTAAGACCCAGAATAGGTATTGAATTTTTAAGTGATTTCAAGGATGTGTTCACATGATAATGTATATTTTGTTATTCCCTATGTATCTTTCACAGATTTGGAGAGGCTATTTTACCTCACTGTGTTGTATATATTTTTGCTGGCATGGATGTGATCATGTTGAAGAAAGGTCAGAAATAATAAGTAAAATCTAATTATTTTAAAATAATTGGATATAGCTATGCTTATTCAAAGAGTTTAGGGTGTCATTTAAGGGACTGGGTAGGTACTTATGGGTTTTCCAGAAAATCAATCTTTTCCTACTAATTGTAGACTTTCCTCTATTTATTTCAATTACCAGAATTACTATACTCAGTCTGGATCCCTTTAATTTGTTCATAATTGAGCTTGTGTGGGTGTCGAGTTGGAAGCTCTCAGAAGCTGAACAACACAGCTGCCTTTCTGGCCTTTGGCATAGGATTTCCCCCCAAAGAGCTGCCCCTATTGGCAGTATGCCAAGGAGTTACATTCAAAGACTTTTTGATGAGGCATAAAAATCCTTAATTTCCAGGCTTGGTGTTTTATGACCCCATAATACTGTTTAAGAATTAGTCTCAATTATTCAAGGGACAGCACTTCAGTATTTTGGCTCCTTTGTTGACCTAATCTATAGCCCCATTCAAAGTTGAGTTTAAAACACGATTTCCCACAAGATTATTTTAAAGAGTTTTCTGTCCTGTTTGCACTTGGGCTTCCACTCCTGCCTCAGACGGGCGTCTGTGACACACTTACAAGACGCTGGGGCTCTGCAGATGGAAGATGCAGGCCAGCTGTCTTGCCTCTGCTCAATGAGAGGAAATGAGCCTAGAGTGCCGTGCGAGGCACTGAGACGAGCTGATAGGAAGTTTCCTGACGATGAAGATCGTTAACATTCCACATTCTCTCATCTCAGGAAGACGCGTGTGTCTTGAATAACTCTCCCTGAAGTAGAGAAGAAAGATAAATTGGCTCATTGTCTCTCAAGATCTGTGACGCAGCAATTCTATCTTCTGTTTTTCATTCTACTTCTTTTAAAGTTAGAAAATGTTTGCAGACACCCAGAGTTGAAATAAATTATAAATCAACGGTTTGCCATAGTTGTACCAATAAATATTTGTTAGATATTTTGAATGGAGCCCTACATATATGCCAAATAGCCCTCTTAGAGAGTAATTTCGCATCTCTAGTAGCAGATCAAAGATGGTCATTAAGAAAGTTAATTAACCCAACACTATTGCTTCCTTTTTAAATGTATTTTTATAGTAAGATACTTAAATATTCTCGATAGTAAGACAAATGTCCTGAAGACCAAATAATGGTTTTTATAAAAGTATATAACATTGACTCTAGTTTATCAATATATATGGAATTAATATATATTTTAAGATAATTTTATTTATGCCCATGAACATTTATTATCCACCAATAATGAGTACCTCTAAAGATAGTAAATGCCAAATCAGATACTACTATTTTAGTGACTTCTAAATTTCAAAATAAAGAAAACCAGAACTCAGTTGGTAAAGCAAAAAATAAGTAATAAGGCTAAAAATGTATGTATTTATGGTATATAATACTCAAGGTAGTGTAAATGATAGAGTGAAATATATGGCCTCAACTTTAGGAGGACAGATTTAAGGAATGAGAGAGGATGGTTTGTTCCCTTGTTAAAGGGATGTATAAAGACTTCTTACTGTGTGCCAGGAAATGCATTAAACATTGGGAATTCAGTAAGTAAATGAAGAAAATAGGGCTTGCTGCTTGTATCTAGATTGAAACCCTAACAGGAAAGGAAAACTCAATAGTTAAGGGCAGATTTCCAAAAGGAAACTCACATCATGATGCTAACTTATGCTAGAGAGAAGGAGTGGGAAAGACATCTGAAAGTTCTAGTGTGGTTGTTTCAAGAATTCATGGATAACCTTGGCTATGAAGAAAAGAGAAAGAGGAGCAAACAGTAAGAAAAATAAATCCAAGAAGAATACACACAGGAAGAGCTAAACAGCTGCATATGACAAATTTTGCCAAGCCTCAGAGGTGTTGGACAGCTGAGCTACTTTTAAAATATGGAAAGAAAGTGGGTGAGGTGGCCCATTGTCAGCACACCTAACAGACGTCGGGTAGGAAGCGGGAGCACTCGGTGCCTGTGTGAAATCTGTCTGTGTGCACACCAGAACGTGGCATTCTAAAGGAAAAGCAAGGGTGCCAGGCAGTAGAAGTAAGACAACTGCTATCCCTGTGCACCAGAAAGACTGTAATTATAAAACTGTCCTCAATTATTAGAAATTATCAAGAGCAGGCCTCTCCTTGAAAAACAAGAAGCAAATTACCAATTTTCATAAAGACAGTAAATTCCAGAAACTACTCACCTGACCCTCAGAAGATTTCCATGTTTGTGAAATGAAAAAAAATAAATGAGTGATAGTCATCAGCAACATCCATGAAGTCCTTGAAATGACTGATGTCTCTTTTCCAATAGTATTTCCAGACTGGCAAATCATGGAAACAGTATAAATATGATTTATTGATTTTTGCAGAAGTAGTTCAAGTTTTTTCTGATTGAGATTGATGGGTCAGGTTATACTCTTGAGATATAGATACAGCATTAGACTGCCATTTCCTTAACTGTGCTAATTGGTGGCTCATTGTCACCCCAAAGGAAATTGAATAACATATACCATAAGCCTAGATACTTTGCCCCTTCTGTCATACACTTAAAAAACTCAAGAGGATTTGATGAAGAGTGTGCCTGTGTAATTTGAGTAAAGGCATGGAGTGCAACCTTACCAAGTTTTTGTTGTCTCTGGGTAATATTTTAAATTGAAAGAATTAGCACTCAAATGACTTCACCAGAATTGTAGAAGATAGAACTTAACAAAGTATGACATATCCATCCAGTAAGTATTAGATTCTTGCCATGTGTCATGCAGAACTACTAGTAAATACGACAAAGGCTCTACTCTTAAGGTATTTTTATTCTTATTGGATAAATATATGGTAAATGTATTTTACGTAATGAATAAATAAAATATATTGCATATAATGAATAAATAATAAAACACGTGTAGGAATTAGTTTTTGGAAGCCAAAGTTAGATAGAGGAGACTGAGGATAGAGACACTATTTCAAATAGAATGGTGAAAGACACTGGTAATATCCCAGAGATGGATTTAAAAAGAATGAATTGTATATGTATAGGATTTAGGAGAACTGACACAATAAAAAGTATTGAAGAAGCCCCTGGTTTTGGCTGACATGGCCCCACAGCTATTCCCATGTTATCAGATAAGAATAAAACACCTCTGGTCTAGCCATAATACCTTTACAATGCTGCATTTAATTCTTGATACAGTATTTTAGTAGATATAAAGATAGTATAGAGTACAACCCGATATTTGAGGAAGATCTAGAAACCATATCCATTGAAAAACAATTGAAACGCATAAAGATATTATGCTGGGAAAATCAATAATTTTAAAATCATAAGAGAGTGCTCCTTAGATATTTTCATGCCTGGTACTAAAAAACTTAGATTGGTTTAAAACTGAATGGACACCCCAAATATATCAAGACATGCTAACCTGATAAGCAAATGAGAATATATATCAGGTTTACAAGCTTTGAAATCTAGGGAGGTATTAGTGATAGAAAACTGAATTCTGGTTTGTGGCCTATTTGGTATGGAAGGAAAAAATTTGCCTGTAAATTAAAGTAGATCATGAAGATAAAGAGAAATAGCATTCATCAGAATTATGAATAAGAGGCCATGTTATATTTATAAGTATTAATAAGATGCAGGGTTTTTTAGTGGATCTTAATACATTTGTACAGTTAAAATAACTACATCGATTGTAGGTGAAGCAGGATATGTAGAAGAAACCAAATACAGTTTGGAGAAATTGCAGGCCTGCAGTTCTGTTGGGTTCTTAGACACCTCTGATGAGAAAAGAGAAATCAGTAAGGAAATGGGGAAGATGTCTTCCTAGTTGGTAGCACCTTCACCCAAAGCAAGCCTCTTTAAATCTATTCAGAAAATCAATGTTTCAATTAAGTAAAACCTTACACATAGTTAAATTTAGGTAATTGCTCCATTTAAAAATGAAAATGAATTACATGCTAATATCAATGAACTAAAATGATACATAATCAGTTCCCTATATTTATAACTAAAAAATCATTATATCATGTATAAATATATAAAAATTTACAAATATATATTATATTATATAAATATATACTACGCTATTATATATTATAGGATATATTAAATTTATTATATTATAATTATATAATATATAAAATTATATATATGTAAAATTTATATATAAAATATCTAAACTTTATATGTAAATATTTATTTTATGTGTGTGTGTATGTGTATACCAGGATAAAAAAGATCCTGTTTAAATTAATTTCAAAAACTATTTGAATAGGAAGCAAAGTTAAGAAAATGGTTCTCTATATCAAAGATCTTTTCTCATAAGTTCAGATGTAGCTTTTCTTTCCACTATATTTTTCACATAAAAGAGAATATATTTTCAAGATGAGTTTGACTTTGTTCATTATAACTATTAGTTAGAAATTATGCCTATTGTGCATAATGTATACTTTTATTCCTGCCTTCCATTAGACCCTCTCCAATGAATAAATGTTCATGTTTAAGTGTAGCCGCTCTCACTTCCTATTTGTTGAATAAATACATCATGTCTCCACCTGAAAAATAAGTAAAAACTCTGAAGCAAAGATCATCATAAAACACTTCCTCTGGGGCCTGAGATTTAGCTCAGTGGATCCGATGCCTGCCTAGCAAGTGGAAGGTCCCTGGTTCAATCCCCCTGGTAACCACATACAGCGATACTGGGCGTGGTGACTCACCCCCCAGCAATCAGTACCACATACCACAGTGCCGGGTATGGTGGCTCACGCCTGTAATCCCAGCACTCGGGAGGCAGAGGCAGGAGGATTGCTGAGTTCGAGGCTTGCTTGGGCTACATAATGAGCTCAGGGCCAGCCTGAGCTACAAAGTGAGACCCTGGCTCAAAAAAGGAAAAAGAAAACACTTCATCTGATAGCTAGATCTAAGGGGTTCAGTACTGTTTTTAGTAACAACAGCAGTCATAGAGAAGGTAATTTAATTTGTGTTATCACAGATGACCCACTTCATCTCTACATGTTTTTCCTATAGTTGATGATTGACTTAAATTTTGATATAAATAAATTCTCCTCTACTAAGAATTCTGAAATACAAAAAAAAACTTACCTGTGGATTTCATACTACAACCCACTGAGTCAGCAGTGATCTCAGATGATACAGTGTGGCTTTTCACTTGGGTGATATACTCATCAACTGCTGGGTTGGTTAGTGGGATATGTAGATAATGTTAAAATTCACCATACTGAAAAAAAAACAAGGTTTTGTTTTTCCACAAAAGATAAAGTGAGAAATGTAAAGTTTGGAAAGTTTTCTAACTAAACTTTCCAATGACATTTTGCAGATAACTAATCCGTACAAATTTTAATTAAATTGACTCCTGCATATTTAAAGCATATCTGTGCTCTGATGAGAAATCTTGATCAATAGGGAAACTGTTAGATCCCTTAAAAGTGAACTGTTCTGGGCTCCTCTTAAAAACTTAGTATCAATACATGAAATGCTTTCTTACAGTTTGTACCTCAATTGAGGCTTTCATTTACAATTCTAAGCCTCTTAGAAAAAGTCAGACATGAACTTCTCCTGTTCATTTGCCTTTGTTTACCACACTATTGTTCATATTTTAATGAAATTGTTCATTCTTTTTAAAAGAACTTTTATATTCATATAAGAACATTTTCATAAAAATATGAAGCTAATAAAGCTATTCATAAAATGGAAGAAAATGCTTAAATTCTTGATAATAGGGGCCAAATTCATTTTAGTTATTTTGAATAGAGTATTTCATTAGTTCAATTTATTATATAATATAAATATTAGTATAATACAATATATAATTGTAATAAATTATTGAATTGAACTTTGATCTTTTTATTATTATTTCTTGTAGTGGGCATTCTGAATGATTAAAATTTTTTAGTGGCAGGCAGAGACTGAAGCTACTGTGAGGAGATGTGACTGTCTCACTTCTGAGTGAAACAGTTGCAGTTTTTTCTTTACAATGAAAAACATCTTTTGTCTTGCTTATTTCATTCACATACATATCCGTATTGTACCAAAGATATACTTTTAACTTTATTTTGACTACAGTCCAGATGGAATATTACTATCTGTTTCTTTGCCTCTACAACATTGTCTTTTAATTGCAAAGTTTGCTCTTGCTCTTGCAGAGATATAGCACAAACTCACTTGCCTAATATATTATTTGCCATAAGTTGTTTCTAATTTTTTCTCTTAGAAATGGCAATTGATTGAGTTTGCTAATACACCAGCCTTTGTAAACAGTCAGGATTATTTCACCACTGTAACTTTCTGTAATTCCTCAAACAGAAGATGTATTAAAGATCTGAGGCTAGGGAGTCTTAGGGCCAGTTGACCTCTAGAAAAGCAATTTTACCCATGTCACCAATACGTGAAGTGATCTGGCTATTGTTATTTTTTCATAGCCAATTTTATAAGCATGAAAGGAATATTTTATTTTACTCTGAAATTTAATTTTGTGGTTAAACATTTTTATTTCATTGTATACTTTCTATTATGAATCATGTGAGCATTGTTTTTATAAGGCAGAAAATTTCTATATTAAATATCCCTTTTTGCAAGTAAAATGTTATTCTACATTAAAGGTCAAATTTCAGCCCTTTCTCTCAGGGGAAAATAGATATTTTCCTTTCACTTTCCTAATGCTAAGTATGTTACTTGCTCCAAAGTACATAATAATTAATACTTTGATACTTTCAATAGATGCTTAGAGAAATGTCTAATTCAACATGAACCAGAAACAGAGTCAAATGAAGACTTATTTATGATAAAAGCTGCTTAATCTAGGATAAGTCAATTAATCTTCTTAAAAGTAATTTATTATTAGTTCTTCATTGGAACACTAAGCTACTCTCCACACTTTATAGGCAGCTTTTCCAGCTGCCTTACAACACATTAGTACAAGTCACTCACCACCAGAAATACGTACTCTGTTTTTACAAGATTGAAAATATGTGTAATGTTTGAAAATACATCTAAGTTCCGTATAAAATTCTTCCCATATATTCCCTCTCCTTCGTTCATTCATTGAACACTTTCTTATTGCGTGTTCCCTTTGGGCTCAGTACTATGCTAAGTAACCAAAACATCAATGATGGCAGACAGTGATATCTTATTTCAATAGTTCACCTTGTCTAGTGGAAATATTATTTCGAGCAAAGTTTCAGCAATTAGCAATTATAAATGGTAATAGCACATAAGTGAATAAAGATGCTGGAAAGACATCTGGTATGACAAACTTGACTCTACAAATTATAGAAAGAAGAAACTTGACTGGGAAAGCAAATGCTTCAATACCCACATGGTTTCCAGGTTCATAAGAAGAGGGTAACTAGGAACCCTGTGCAAGAAGTTATGAAAATTAAAGTGAAAATTAAAATAGAGATCAAATTGGAAATTAACTAATCAAAAGTGATGGTTTTAAGTAAGGTGGGAGTAAGCTATCAACCCACTGCTGATACAGAAACTGGATTGTATAATCCCTAATTCCCAAACATTTCAGGATTGTCTTGAAAAAATTGTGGAAACCTGCAAAGGTTTTAGCGTAAAATTCCTCAAAAGAAAAACGAGGATGTAAGAAAGAAGTGTGAAACGCTTGGAATATTCCCAAAGTTCAGAAAATATTACCACTCAGTGAGAAATGAGTTATATCACAGCTTTATTATTTCTAACTGCAATAAATCAGTAGTTATAAGGTAAATAATCACATTGATTTTTCTGTACCCAGAGGCTAAAACAAAATCCTGGCCAAGTCCTCTACCTATAGTTCACCAATACATCCTTATCAAAGCATAAAAATGTGTCCTAGTATTTACATAAATATCCATAAAAATTCACTCAAAATTAATAGATTGAATGCAATAGTAGTACTTCCATGACAAGGGAGAAATGAGTAAGGTTAGAAAATGCTTTTTTTAAAAAGATTTTTAAATATGTGATTGCCCACAACTTTCTGTGTGTTTTATGTATGTTGCCCAGATTTCGAGAGTCATCATGAGTCTCTTAAAGATAATCTGTACAGCATTTCCTAAACTCGTCTCATCCCCAAAACTTCTAGTACGGACCAGATGATAGGTCTAGTTCTCTTTGGAGCATCCTTGCCAAGGAGAAGGCCTGGGCATGTTGGTGAGGCTTGAGGGCGAAGCACGGAGTGGCAGGAGGAGAAAGAATCGCCAAACAGACTAGGGCATGTGAAGCTGTGCTGTGGGCTGCAGCTTTCCAGAGACTCTCCAGGGTGAAGAGATTTCCAAAGGCCCTGGACAAGTAGTAAATAACCCGTGCAGTGTGATGAACAAGGCTAAAGCCAAGCAAGCGGGCCATAGACGTGATGACAGATGTGATCATGGCACTGCAATCACCTCTAAAATAAACTCTTCAGATGCCACTGTCTGTGGCCCCAAATCACTAACTTCCCTTTACGTATGGCAAAAAGATCAAATTCCTCCACCCTGACATTCAAGCTTCAGTGCTTATTATTCTAGACCAGTGATGTGAACCTTTCAGAGCTTTCCATGGCAAAAAGAGCCACTATAGCATTTGTGCCGTAGATCCACCACCACTGTTCTCATCTATGAAGAGCAAAAGTAACTATGTGATCACAGGAGTGGTAGTAAGTATGCGGTCACAGGAATAGTAGTAAGTATGTGATCACAGGAGTAGTAGTAAGTATGCGATCACAGGAGTAGTAGTAACTATGTGATCACAGGAGTAGTAGTAACTATGCGATCACAGGAGTGGTAGTAACTATGCGATCACAGGAGTAGTAGTAACTATGCGATCACAGGAGTAGTAGTAACTATGCAATCACAGGAGTAGTAGTAACTATGCGATCACAGGAGTGGTAGTAACTATGCGATCACAGGAGTAGTAGTAACTATGCGATCACAGGAGTAGTAGTAACTATGCAATCACAGGAGTAGTAGTAACTATGCGATCACAGTTGTAGTAGCCATTGTTTTCTGAACACTTGGTTTATGCCAGACAGAGTCTCTGCACAGTAATTCCATAATCATATGCATTTGTCAACTTCCTGTTACCAACAATGAAATATGTGGTGTAGATTACTTATGAAAGAAAAAAGTGTCTCCTTAGCTCACATTTTTTCCTTTGTCCAATTGCTTTGCCCCTTTATGAGGCCAGAGAGTACCAATGATGGGATGAGGTATCTGAGCAAATGTTCACCTCATGGTCCCCTCCAGAAGGTCCCCAAGGACTTCTCACCAAGCTCCATCTTCTAAAGGCCTATAGTTGCCACCCTCCCCAAAGTAGCGCCCTAGGAACTAAATCTTTACATATAAACCTTTCAGGGCCTCAACACCAAATCTCCAGGACCATTTCACAGTGATGCAGTCAGGACACGGAGACTGACTTGCATGTGGAATCATAACCGGAAGGTGCTGGTGTCAGCATGGGAACTCAGGCACATTGCATTTCTGCAGGCAATCTCCAAATTATTATGGCTTTCTGTTCCAAATGAGGCATATTTTTCAGTCTTCTAAAAATAGAGACTACATTCTCATATTTAAATTCTAGGCTCCATTCAGGACTCTTTCGAATCCTGACTGCTCTATAGGCCTGTTATGTGTTTGCTGCCTCTTCTGTAAATTTCTAAAGCAATTAGGGATTACATTGATATCCCTAATTTTAACACCGAATTCCATGCTCTTTTGGATAGCACCTACTGAGTTTTTTCTATTCCCATCAGATTACAAGCACCTAAAGGCTCATACCATATGCTTCCTACATGCTTCCGTTCACCACTTTGAATGTGTGGGTGCCAGGTACATGTAAATTGGATGAATGAATGGGCAGTAGCAGATTCAGCAATCCCAGAAACCTACTGAGCTCTATGATTGGTTTGACTGATCTTAGCAAGTAGACAGGCTCCCATTCTGTATTTAAAGATTAAATGAATAAAAGCAAACCAATAAACACAATTTGGAGAGTAAAATAGAATAAGGATAAGACATTTTAGGATGGGGCTTTTTTTTTTTTGAGATAGGGCCTCACTTTGTACTTTAGGCTGGTCTTCAGCTCACTATATAGCCCAGGCAAGCCTCAAACTCAGCAGTCTTTGTGCCTTTGCCTCCCAAGTGCTGGCATTACAGACATACCACACCCAGTATTGTACTTTGTGGTACTGATTGCTGGTGGGCGTGAATCATCATGCCCAGTATTGTTGTATGTGGTTACCAAGGATCAAACCAGGGACCTTGAGCTTGCTAGGCAGGCACTGGAACCACTGAGCCAAATCTCTGGCCCAGGACAGGGCATTTTTAGCCTGCTGAATTTGTGTTCACTTATCCAAAGCAGTTATGTTTCTTTCAAAGTGCTTGAGAAAGGCTCATAAAAATGAAACTATTTAAGAAAAGAACCAAACAGGAGAAATATAGAATACTGAAGCCTTCAATTTCCTCATCTAAAGAAGAATGAAGCAGTTGTTTAAAACTTGAAAAAAGGGGCTGTGTGCTTTATTTTCTAATTGGAGGAATCCATGAATAAATCAGGCAATCACTTGACATAATTGATTTAGATCATGTGAATGCCCTCCCACTGCAAGAGAAAAAATTAGATCAAACTGTTGGGGGCCCTCCTCATATTCACTGCTAACCTTCGCTTTCCTTTGTGTTCTTCCCTAGCTTCATCTCATCTTGTTGGGCATTTTACTCTCATAAAGTATGCATTTTTCTTTATGCTCCTTACTGTTAATTTGTAAGGAAATTTTTCTTTTGATTGTACACTAAGTGTTGACAATAGTATTTCCTTACAATAAATATCTGTTTCTTATGTATGAATCCCATTTTTATTTTCCATAAGTGTGTTTGCACTAGAATAACATAGCCTGTGCATAAACCCAGAGCTATGGGAATTATATTCAAAACATGCTTGAACTGCTTGTTTTTACCTGCAGCAACATGAAATTGAATTACATTAGTATAGAGCAATTTAGTTGCATGTCAGCTGTGGCAAATAAGCTGAATATTTAGAGATTTTGTTCACCTTGGGCCCCAAAGTGTTTGTTGTCTTGACTAATATTGCAGAGTAGTGCATTCTCAAAAATGTATGAATCAGACAACACAGAGGACTCAGATAAACTGAAAATATTCCAAATGACTTAAACACATGGTTCTGGCACACCCTTACGGCTTCAAAATGTATGTAGATTCTGTCTACAAAGTAATGTTTATATTTAGGTTTAATCAAAGAACTTAATGCACATGTGTATTTACTGTACCATCATATGCTAAAACAACTGAGAAACACTGAAAGGCCTATGTACATATAACCTAATTTGTACAAGGTCCAGCATAGCTACATGATATTGACTCCTAAAACAGCTGTTTTAACTAACTAGCTGTATATCCAAATCAGTATCCTTTAAAAATACTACTTACTTAAATGGCTTATTCATGCGCTCGCCATAATTTAGAGCTACTATATTGCAAATGTGGCCCCAGCGTCTCTGAGGGCAGAAATTTCTAAAGGAGGCCCAGTTTAGATGTCCACCTGCCCAGGAAAACGGTCATATGCTTTGTTATTAATGGATTTGGACTATCATATCCATAACAGTTACTAGTCTTACACTGTTATTCAGTGTGCTATTACTTTTTAAGGTACATTTTAAGAATTTATTTTGAAATAAAATGCCAATATAGGTTGAGCATTCTTACTCAAAAATAAAATCTAAAATGTTCCAAAATCTTAAACTTTTTGAGAGAGAGCATGATGCCACAGGAAAATTTCATACCTAACCTCCTGTGATGGTCACAATCAAAATGTAGGTTTACTGCAAATCTACAAATATCTCCTTAAATTACAGTCAAGCTATGTGAACAAGGTACATATGAAGTGAAAGAACTGTCTGCCTAGGCTTGGGTCCCAACACCAAAATATCTCATTATATGTATGGAAATTATCTAAAATTTAAAAAAAAGAATCTGAAGCTGGAAACACTTCTGATCTCACTTCTGTTCTTCTTTTGAGAAAAAGGATAATCTCTATGTAAAAGAAATACTTAGAGAAACTCGTTTGGATGGAAAGAAAAAACAATTTAAATTAGAAAATACCTTTGCTGTGAGTAATATAGGTTAACTAAGAAACTATCCTAAAAGTTCATTTGGTTCATTTTTAAATCTTAATAACATCCTGGGCCGGAGATTTAGCTCAGTGGTTCCAGTGCCTGCCTAGCCAGCACAAGGTCCCTGGTTTGGTCACCAGTAGCCACATAAAACAATGCCAGGCATGGTGGCTCACGCCTGTCATCCCAGCACTCAGGAGGCAAAGGCAGGAGGATTGCTGATTTCAGGGCTTGCCTGAGCTTCATAGTGAGATCAGGGCCAGCCTGAACTACAAAGCGAGACCCTGTCTCAAAAAAAAAAAAAAAAAACAAAGTAGAACTCTATAAATAGTAAAACAAAATGGAGGTGTTTACCTATGAGAAGGAGGAAAGGGGCATAGGGTACATGGGTTGACTCGCTTCACTGAGAACTAGTATTCGACAGGAAATTGTTGATGGAGCAGAATGATGAAACATTTGTCCATAAAATTCAGCACAATTTCAGTTACTTGTTACCAGTTAAAATGCTGTATTAACTAGGAGCATATTTCATGGCAATATTGGAGAACTCTACTAGCAATGTTGTATTAAACACTTCTATACAGTGTGAAGTCTGACTAGGACAAATTCAGTGGATTGTTAAAACTGTAAACATATAGTTTCCAATTCTTCTTCCATCCTGCCATTCTTGACTTGCTAGCTTTTGTCGCTGTATTTCTTATTTCATGTGGTTGCTAAAACTTCAGCAGTCATCTCCAAATTCCAGGCAGTCAATCAATCAATCAATCAATCAATAACAAATGAGAAAGTACCAGAAGGCAAAACTTGCCAACCTTTTCCACTTAATCCAGAAATCCACTATTGTTCAAGAATGCCTGCCCAGCACACCCAACCAAGTCCCATTCTCATCTTATGGCCAAGACAAGCACATGTCATATACCATATAGTCACAAAGGAACCAAAACAAATGTGTTGTTTCATACCATTGAGTCAGTCAGTGTGTGTCTACCATAGTCATCCAGTATATTTATGAGCATCTGGTCCCTCCATATATACATAAGTGTGTAGACAGCCACATGAGTAGGACAGAACATCTGAAAGTTTCTGTCTCTTAGTCCTTCAAGAGTATTTTTCCAACCTCATTTGATAGAATTGTAGAATGTGTAGAAAAGTTTGGTGAGAGAATAAATGATACCCTGACTCTTGGGCATGAAGTCAAGCTTCACCAAGCACATGTAGGCTGAGGCCGAGGGTGAGGAGACAGCATGGTAGTGCTATTTTCAAACATAAGAATATAATGGAGAAGCAACCTGCAGGAAAAACAACAGTTCATTCTTTTTCTTTCTTCTTAATGCCTCTAATGCTTTATAATTTTCACGTCTTGAATTATTGAAGTAATTATTTTGGATGCAGTGGCAATGAGTTTGTTTTTTGTTTTAATGAATTACTAGAGCCACAGAGTTGAGAGCATACAAGCTTTGCAGCCATCTCAAACTATGAGGTGCTAACACAATTATTGGCTAAAGGATATAAATATAAAAATCAAAGTTTGAAGTTCATAGATGTTTAACCCACAAATGTACTTGATGGCAACTTTGTTAAGTGTTACACTTAGAATTTATTTTTAAAATATCATTACATTTGTAAACAATTTGTATTCGTTTTTTAATGCTTAAAAGGTCAGTCAACGTATAATTAACTCACAGCCAAATAATGTTAAATGATTTTAAAACATCTGTCAAATTTTACAATGAAGTTGTATTTAGTGTAAGTTTCAGGGCAAAAAGAAAAAAAGAGAGAAATGCACCAAAGTTTCAGCTTTTTGCATTTTGGTTCACCCATCCTTGATCAGCAACCTCTGAGGTCTTCATAGAAATCCTTCGACTAAAGAGAGAAGATTTAAACATCATTGCCTATGAGGTCACTTTGGATTCTGAGTCTAGCAGTTGTGTGCTTTTTCTTTTAATGTTTTCTATGAGCTCACCCCTGTTTAATAAATTTTATTGCCTCCCCCAAAGATAGATAGCAGATATTTAATATGTGTGTAAAGGCCTATTCTGCAAAAAAGGAGCCTGATTTAAGTGAGCTCTTCTAATAGATCAGTATAAAACATCAGATGAGTTCACTAGAGTGTGCGTAGAATTTCGTGCATCCCATTTAAGTGGATGGTTGTGTGCTCTGAGTTGGAAAGACAGCCCATAAAACCGCAAAGTTAATAACCTCTAATAAACAATGAGTCTGGATGACAACTTTTCAGAATCTATTACACACTCATAGCCCTCATTCTGCACAGTTTGCATATTAAACAGATGATAGTAGATTCTGGGCAGAAATATAGATAGTATTATATACTTCAGTGCATGCCAGAAGAGAGCTCTTTTGATAGCACTTACTGTAGCCAAGAACAGAAGCAGCTATACAATCCCTAGCCAGCAACCAGGTGCCAAAATTAATTCATGCAAGAATAAAACGGCCTGGCATCTTACTGTAAAGTCCATAAACTCTTGGGGAAATGAGCATGAGAGTCCTGGGTAGTGTGGGTTACTCAGGCCTTTGGGCTCTAGTTCCCTGCTCAGCTGGTGGGTTCACCGTGTGACGGGAAGCATATTGAGTGATCACAGAGGGTGTTTTCACAGGCCAGGTGACTCACGAGCACCCAGAAAAGTGCCTTGAAGAGAGGAGGAATAGTTTGCAGGATGGTAAGCCCTGTACACGATTTGGATTCAGCTGGCTTGTCAGATTTGTAGGAGACACACAGCTCAGTGGGGTAACTAATAATGTTGGATGACAGAAGCAGGATTCAAAAAGATCTCAACAGGGAGGGCTGGTGAGACAGTTCAGAAGATTAAATTTAATAGGGATAAATGCAAATCTCTGTATTTGGAGATCTGAAAGGAAGCAACTGCCTCCTGTCTTCTTTCCATCCAGTTTATTTTCCATGCTGCACCATGGATGCTCTCTTAAAAACACAAATCTGATTATGTCGCATCCTTTCTAAAAATCTCTTGACAGTTTCCGATTGCCCTGAAAATAGAGACAAAACTCATTTAACATGGATTTCAAGATTCTCCAGAATTGGCCCGTTTCTCTCTCCTCCACCTGCCACCTACCCAGAACCCATATTCCCCCTTCCCAGGTCATGCTGAACATTCCAGCCTAGTGGAAAATCTCTGGGTTCTTCCATGGACTTGCTGTTGGACTTTCATGGTTCCTGTATTCAAAATATATCTTCTTCCCCAGACAGGCTCGGGATGCTGTCATCCATGGGCCATATTTAGTCTCGTCATCTATTTTTAAGGATTCTCTAATCATCTTTTCATCTAACAAATATCCACTGAGTACTGATGGTTTGGCAGACACTATTTTAGGCACAAATAGAAGAGGAAACAAGTGAAACCCATGTCCATCTGGAACTGGTGCTCTGTTAGGAAAGGTGCCTATTATGAGCTCTTTGAAGAAAATGGAGCAGGAGGAGACAAGAAGCATAGTGTCAGAGACCCAGTGTGGAAGCTTCCCTTTTCCCGGGGCAGCCAGAAAGGGCCTGTGTGGGGAGCCGATGTGGAAGAGGAGAAAGGAAGACCCTGTTCCGCGGGTGTGAAGAAGGGAATGCGTGTCACGTTTGAGGAACTTCCATTGGGCCAGAACAGGCCAAGAACACGGAGCAAGCGGGAAAGCTGTGCAGAAGGAACCTGGAAAGGCAGAGCTGTCAGTCATTCTCAGCCCGGCTCCGAAGCTACAGCCAAGCTTTGCATTTTCTTCTAAGTGTGGCTCAAATCTACTGGGTGGCTTTATGCCAAGGACCTTCATGAAAAAATTTTTGTTTTGCTTTTCTTTCTAGAGGATCATAAAAGCTGCCATGTAGAAGACAGAGTACAAGGAGTGAGTGCAGAATCCCAAAGATGTCTCAGGGGTTATTACATCCATCAGGGCGAGAGCTCTGATGGGTAGCTTTGCTGACACTTGCCACATTAGTGATTACTTAGGCATTGGAAACGCTGCTGGCATAGGGCTCAGGGCTGCCAGGCCCACATGCACAGTGCTGGTGCCTAGCAGGTGCCTACTGTGCCACTAGGTCTCCATAGATCATGTCAGACGTAGAGAACTAGCTTACCACCAGCTAGTACACAAAGAACCCCAAGGTCTGAGCTGACTGCATCCTGCAGATGAGCCAGCAGCAGCCAATTTGGCTGCCCAGAAAACTGCTGCTCTCCTAGATTGCATTAAAAAGCTTGAGAGTGGGGAAGGGATTTGAGAGGGAGATGTGAGCCTGGGGCCACTTTATGGTCCCCGCTGTGTCCAAACTATTGACCCGACCCTGTGTTGCAGTTTCTCTTCTACGTCCTGACAGTCATATCTTTACAACATGAAGCTGCATATAGATTCACCTATGCCTCTGTCCCTTCATTCCCATTGTCGAATGGTAAACTATCTGTGGTAACACTTAGATGCCTCTCTTCCTCCCTGTCTCACACTCTGACATCATGTGAAATAGTCCATGCTTTTCTTGGTAAAAACTCACAGGTACATGAGGCTCAACAACTTAGGACAACTCTATTTCTTATTTCTGAGAGTGATAATCACTTTTAAGAGATATCATGTGTCTGTCACATAGTGCGGTGGAAAATTTACTTTAGTAGCTACCGGTGAGTAGTAGAAATACAAAGTTCTCAATGGCAAAGCCATTGGCAGAATCTTACCACTTGGACTTGCAAAATATAAAAAAGTGTGTGTTTGGGAGTCAGAAATAATTTGTATCCCAGCTATTCTATTAAAAGACCTTATGACATAATTGTCTTTAGCTTCGGTTCCCTCCTATGTGAAATTAAGATAATAATGCCCAACTAAGTGTATATAAGATTAATGTAGCATGTGCTAAAATGCTGTCTTTCTGATAAATATATTGGTAATAATTTTTGGTTCCTTCTTTTTGTCCCTGGTAAGAGTCACCAGCTTAATATGAAAATGTATGTTTTACACAATGGAATTAGAGGTATATTTTTCTCTGAGAAATGAATACTGGTTGTTTGTTATATAATTTAAGGGTAGCCCAACTGGCTTTTTTAGTAGTTTAATCATTATCAATTTCTTGCTGATTTTGAGAAATATTTCTCAAGGATCTTAGAATCACTGAGGTTTTTATTGCTTAAGTAGTAGAAAGAATCCAACCCTGAAAGATGTCAGAAAAGCACAGAGGAAGAAGTTTCCTGGGAGAACTCTTACACAGATAACTCATTCTTTCCCAGATAGATTTTTAAAAATGTGGCAGGGACTCTACAAAATAAATATATGGTAGTATTTACAAACTGTAACCCTTTATCATGCAAAGCTCTATAAAATACTACCTTTGCCTCCAAGCTACCCACAAATCACTGTCATACAGAATGGAAAGCAGTACCTCTGCTTAGAAGCAAATGTAAAGTGTTTGGGGTTGCAGAAGGACAGAGATTGAGGAGTAGTCTAATAAGAGTAGGTCCCACGTGTATAGCAGACCTCAGAAAAATAGTAGTGTTCATATATGTGAAGTATGAGGCATTTCCAGCAAAGGATAACAATAAATGGGAAAAAATAACAAATCATTATGTATAACTTTAGTAAATGATGTACAGAGCACCAAATAATGGAAAAGGTTTTTTAGAAAGCCAAAATCTTGAATACAAAGCTAAGAAAACTATTATTCTATAGACACTAGAATATTAGTGAGGGTTTAGAGAGCATAAGATAATAAGGAAACTGATGTCTATTGTGGGCTAATTTGGATATAAGGAACAAGATGTACACAGAACAGAGTAGATGGAGGTCAGGCAAGAGCAGGTTGGAGACAGTTGCAAAAATTCAGCAACGGGATGGTAAAAGCCTTGGATTCAGTTATGAGCGTCCTTGGAAGACTGGGTGGTCAGCCATGACTAATGTGAGTGAGGACAGCCTGTGGAGAAGCCCTGCGTCTAGTCATGGTTTCCTTGCAACACTCCAGCTCACCCACATTCTTGTTGTGCTCCAGTGTTCAACGTAAACAAGCCAAAGTTGCCTATTCACAGTACTCCTATCGTAATAACCTTGGGTAGGAAAGATGTGGAGTAGAGAGGCCACCACAGAATACGGCCCACAGCTGATGACTGCATCCTTAGCTCAGCTGCTCTGCCATTAGGCTTTCGGTGGTACATACTCAAGTGGTCATAAGGCCATTGATTGTTCCAGTGGCTTAGGATGCTTCATCACAAGGTCAGTGATTTTTAGGAGGTTAAATATAGTAGCTATCTTAAAATTAATTCTAAAGAGGGATGCTAATGCCACGCTATAAAATACAGTTCACATCACAAGTCCCAGAAACTGAGTTGAAAAGAAACAGGTGAGAGTGTAGGAAAAGCTAGGTGGTTAGATTAACTTCTTCCTTTTCTAAATGGCACTCAAAAATAATAAAATAATAATAAGGTTGAAATATACAAAAAGATGAAGGGAAAAGTAAAAAGAACATATGGAAAAGAGAGAGTAAATAGCAAGTTGATAGAATTCAACCATATAAATGTCACACTAAATGTAAATGTTAGCCAGAATTGAAAGCAGAAATGGTCATATTGGAATGAAAAGTCACAAAAATATTAAATATAGAGATACAAGCAAGTTACAAATAAAAGGCAGGAAACACAATACCCTGCTAACATTAATTTTAAAAAGGGTGGAGTACCTAATTAGGTGTAAGAAAAATATTACCACAAAGTGTAATTTCATAATGATAACAGTGATAAGTCATCAAGGCAAAATAAGAAGTATAAATATTTATGCACTGAATAATAATGCTTCATGATAGTCAACAAAAATTCATATGACAATAGAAGAAATAGACAAATCAAATGTTACAGTTGAAGATTTCAACATTTATCAATAATTAATAGAAAAAAATAGACCAAAATACTGCCTCAACTTATTTTATGCAGTCATCATTAACCAGATATAGACACAATAAAAATAAACTGTGATTTTCCTTATAAAATGGTACAAACTGCTTTTTAAATATTTTAGCAAGTTGCAACCAGCAATATATTTAAAAGTAATACACCAGGAGTAGTGGAATATATTCCAAGAATATAGCATTGGTTTAATATTTGAAATCCATTAATGTAATTCACACAAACTATATGATCATATGATAACATCAGGTGATTCAGAAAAAGTATTTGACAGAATCCAGGTCATTTAAATGAAGCACGGGTTCCAAAAATGTTATTGTAGAACAAAGTGATAAAATAATCATAAGGAAAAGAAAGAGGACTATAAAATACCAAAGTTGAGATCGTGCTTGTATCTGTGGTGCCTTCAAGACAAAATCTTACATGTTTTCTTTAAAAAGTATAGTTTGTACTCAGCATTTGACTTACTGTTTTCCTTTATACCATACACACATGGGATGAGTATTTCTTAATTCTCCAATATTTAATACAAGAAAAATTTAAAGCTAAAGTTTTTGTCCCTGACTTTTTCCTATCACATAAAAGAAAGAGGTATTTACTTACTTAATGTGTTTACAGCTATGTCAACTTAGAACATTTGCATATTGAAAGGAGAGATTTTATACCAAGTATCCAATTATTTTGGAAATGTGATATTTTCTATAAAGAGGCTGCTATTTCAAGTGTCACCCCGTGTGAAGAACAAATGTGATGAGTTCCGACAAGCCGAAAAATAGATAGGATGAAATACCCAAGAATCAGTCACAAGGAATTCAGCATTAGAGAAAGACCACAGAATGCGAGTAGGCTACCAGTCACATGTTTTCTTCACGATGCAAAATATATTTGAATTTGTATTTATTCTAAACAATCCTATCATGGTTTGGTTTTTCTTTGGGCCTGTCTCAGAATCAAGATTCCAGTCACTTTCTATCTCTTACCAGGAAATTGTCTGTAGATGGTGCTACAAATTATTTATGCTACACACATGTATGCTACACCAGTCATATAATTACATATACATACACACACCGTAATGAACAATTGCTTCAATTGTTATTGTAGAGCCTTTTGCTGAAAGGGCATATCCAGATTGCTGTCTTCTCCCTATGTATTGCATTCATTCATTAAGCTAATGTTAATGAGTACCTGCTGAGGTGCCAGACATGACTGTAGGCTAATATGAAAAAACAAGACCTATGCCCTATTAAAAGTGTGCATAGGTTAGTTTGAAACAGACTCATACACAAAATCAAAGGATATTTATCAAAGTTGCTTTGGTCCTGCATTTGAAGGTGTTCCTGCAGGAGTGGATGGATTTTCATTACAAATCAGAAGAAAAAATCACGTGATATTTGTGAATCATTCTGATACATGAAGTTTCCTGCTCTGGTCATAAACATACTGCTGATGTGCTGGAGTACATGGGGCCTGGCAGTGGCGTGGGATGTGAAAGATGATCCTAAACTGTTTTCAAGCACCTACTTCTGCTAGGTTCCATGAGGAGCTTTTCTATATCATATATTGTCTTATTCTATGAGCATTATCTTTACTTCACAAATAAGTTCAGTAACTTTATTGAAAGAATCCAAAACAAATGAATTAAGTTTTGTTTTCTAATACTCTTTAATGAGCTAATGATATATGAAAAATACTAGAGTTTCCATCTGCTTCAAGACTTCCCAAGACTTGTGGAAAAAGAAAGGGAAATTTGAAGACATTGGTATAGAGCTGTGAATGTATGTACAGTTAGATAGTGGTAAAGGGCCTGCCCATCTCATTTTATCCAGTGTCAACATAGCTTCGAGATGGGCTCTGATAGAGAAAAATCTTCAGCTACTGTATTCTAAATATCTTGTTGTCTGAACCAGCAATACATGTGGAACAGAGCCTGGTGCTTTTGGAAAAGTCTTCTAAAAAAGAGAGTGAGATAAATCTTTGCATGGTTATGTTGTACTAATTCCACAACTAGTCTTTTCTTTAAAAAAGCAAAAGCTTTGTTTTAGTTTTCACTGTGTTTATGTGTGTATGTGTGTGCACATGTGTATGTGCAATTTACAAACAGAAGTTTGTTTTGTTTTGTTTTGTTTTTTTGAGACAGGGTCTCACTTTGTAGTTCAGGCTGGCCCTGAGCTCACTATGTAGCCCAGGCAAGCCGCTGCGAACTCAACAATCCTCCTGTCTCTGCCTCCCAAGTGCTGGGATTATAGGCGTGAGCCACGACGCCCAGCACTGTGGTATGTGGTATTGATGGCTGGTGGGCGTGAGTCACCACACCCAGCATTCTATGTGGTTACTGGGATCGAACTCAGGACCTTGCGCTTGCGAGGCAGGCGCCGAAACCACTGAGCTAAATCTTCGACCCACAAACAGAAGTTTTTAACATAAACATTCACAGTGCTGAAAAACTCAGTTTCTCTAAGGAGAAGCAATATGGAAAGTAGTCATTGATGTAAGAAAGCATTAGAAATTAAGGCAGTAATAGTCCATGGTGACTAAGAAATGAACTGAATTTACAGCTAGAAACAAAATTAATTTACAACTAGAAACATTCTTTAGAAATTCTGGAAATCAATCAGGGGCACAGAAATTGATCTGCTAAAGGAGAGGAAAATTGATCCTTAATATTGGCAACTACATCAATTTTAAGTTCTGAAGAAAGAACTCCTAGAAACATATTTATGAACCATTGAGGAATTAGTTGATATTTGGTTACCCAAAGCAAAATATTTATGGCTTCATTAGAAGAAATATTTTTTATTCAGAAAACATCAGCTTCAAAATCAGTCTCTTCTCTGTCAAATATCTGAAAATCAAAAATTAAGTGGAATAGTGGTGCTTATGTAAAAAAGAAAAAAGTGCATTACATCATATTTTAGAGTGCTACTTGGCCTGAAAGTAATTCAAGATAAGTAGTGACACATCTCCATATTCCACATTAGTAACATTGTGTTGTTGTTCTCAAAAAGGATCACTGGAGCTGATGGCAATTTTGATCTGAAATGATTTATGCATGTTAACAATATTCCATACCCTGTCAGTATAAGAAGAGCATATGGGACCCATTAACTCACCAAATCTGCCACCGTTCTGCAAATTTTTATTAAGCAAGTGCAGTCCTTAATAGTCACTTATGCTATGGCATGTGTGTCAAATGCTATCAATAAGCAAAGGGATTGTTTTCCCCTAGTGAGAAAGCATTTGAGTAAGAGTGCCTGACAAAAGAATAAAACACTTTAAGTGATCACTATATTAGTAGAAATGCACCCTACTGGGAAGCCATGGCACACATACTGTTGCACTTTCATGTTCACCCAGAACAAGTCCTCAGAGTGCCATCTTGTTTGTGGATATTTTTCCCTCATGTTCTCTTTCTCTCAACTCTTAATGATGAACCTGGTCAAATTAAAGTGGAAAAATATGGTCTGCTTATGGTTTTTAGAAGTGCTCCTAGCAGTTGGACAGTTCTGATTAGCTTCAAACATTTATAACCGAGAGAACCAGGGCATCAGGATTGCAGTTTCCCAAGCAAGTCTTCCAAGACAAAGCTTATCCTCTTTATTAAGCACCATGTGGTAAGCAAATCAGTGTCTATTGATCTTGTGTTGAATGTCCAGTTAGTAAAGAAATCCCATTATCTAAATAAATCCAGAGAAACCTCAAAGGGGCACGTCGACAGTATTTAATAATGGCTATAATGAAAACAACAGTCATAATAAAAATGCCTATGCACTGTATCTTCTGAAGGACTCACTCTTGCAGTCAGATTCCTTCCATTACTGTAACGTGCCTTTCAGATATTCAAGAGCAAGTAGTACCAGTCCGTGGGTAAAAGTGAAGGATAAGAGAAACAAGATAATAAGCTCTAGAAATTTAAAAAGAATAAGAAACAAGAAAAACGGCCATCAGAACCAGTAGAAAAATCTAGGCTTTTACCCCATTAACGTGTTCCTACTTGATATTTTTGGTACTTTATAAGAATAGGGGATCTTTCTCACACCAGACCCAGTTTCTGGTCTCTTATAAATAAGTCCTTTATCCAAAATGACACCCGTCATAATTCTTACTGTTACCACTCCAATCACTGTGCTATCTAAATATGGTGCAGCGAAACTACTCCCCTTAAGTGCCAGTCCCAAGAGATAACATTAATAGTAGCTCTAAGGTACTGGGGGTTATAAAGGAAGTTGAGTGGTAATTATAATACTTGCCATTTAAAAAAAAACTTAGTGGTGCATGTAATTTTACTTCATTTTCTCATTTGCTACTGTTATTTAAATTGCTTCTTAACACCAAGCATATGTATAAAAGATGATTGTTCCAAATTTAACCTTTTAAACAAAAAGTATTATATTAAGTCATTACAGTTCCCTCTATTTTCTATTATGTTTATTCACTTATCTTCTGTCCTAAAGATAAACATCTGTGCCATGAATATTTTGGAGAAAGACCTTTAATTTTTATGCCTATCACTTATTGGATTTTCCACCCCATTTTTTGAAAAATAGTTTGTTTTAGTATTCTAAAAATTTCAAGTTGTCAATTAAAATCATCATAGGTATTCCTACCATGAATAATAGACACTATTCAGCCAAAAAGTTGAGAAGTTCCTTGTTAAACGTAAGTGGTTGGGGGATTTGCAAGCCTTTACTTACATTTTTTTAAAAGACAAAAAATTGAAGATTGAAAGCCTTACGTTACACTCTGTAACTGTATAGAATAAGCTTATATAGCACTTTTCTGGGTATTTCTTTTCCTTTGCTTCACTTCCAGAAGAAGTAGAGCCGGGTGAATCAGAAAGTACTGTAGTATCGCTGCAGGTGTTTGATTTCCCTTGCAATGACATGTACAAGCCTCTAGTGTCCCACTGAAACACAGTATATTCTCAGTTATTCTCCTTGTATTTTTCTGAAGAAGTGAAATCATAAACATCACAACCATTACCAGTTTTACCAGACTTGACCATTTTCACAGCTCCTATTCATCAAGAATTCTACTTTTGAAAATTGTGAGCCTGGCCTTGTGCTAACTGCTTGGCACAGTCTTTTCAGTTTGCTCCCACAATTCTCTGTGGACTATCTGATCTCTGTGTTCACAAGGGAAACTGAGGTTAAGAAGAGCTTTTAACTTGCCTGGAAAGCTGGTACTCAACTCACAGTTCTGATTATTAACTGTCACATGTTCTGCATATTTGGTATCACCTTAACAAGGATGATAGCTAGTATTTATTAAGCATCTCTGACCTTCTAAGTACTTTGCTTACCACAAACCCATTAGCTGTGATGGGACTGAGGCACAGAAGGTTAAAAGAACTTTTTAAAAGACTTATTAAATAACCTTAAACATTTTAAATTAATGGCACAAAACTAAGTTTTCAAGCCAGGATCTTAACTCATAAAGATGATTTTTCATCTACAGAATAGGAATTAATAGTTTAGCTTGAACCCTTAGAATTGTAGCATTTACAAACATGCTAAAGAAAATGATAGCTAACACTCACTCATATTAGTTGACAAAGAAAAATTTCTGTTGATAGAATATATAAGTATATATATAAGTAAAAGTATATATATAAGTAAAAGTATATATATAAGTAAAAAGTGTTTTACCATGTAAGTCTTGGTGTTTTTCTTATAGTCAATTCATGTTAATGATCGTTTTTTTCTTTTTCTGGTCCCGGGAATTGAACTTGGTGCCTTATATTTGCAAGACAGTTTCAGTGCCACTGAGCTACATCCCAGTCCATTACTGATTGGTCTTAGAATGTCCCAGATAGCAATTCATGTTCGACTTTTATCGCAAGTATAATGGAATAATAGTGTCATTTAAACTCTTATTCCTCCCCTTGGGAGATATGTATGTCTCATTCTCTGTGACATGAGGCTAATACTTACCTTTAAAGATCACTTGAGGGTCAAATTTATTAGTGTACACAAAATACACAGGACAAAGACATAGCTGCTATTCTCATTTTTAACTCTCATCATTGATTTCCAGTACTTTTCTTATGCTATAGATTCTAAATTAAGTGTTTTCTAGGCATGAAAAGCACATGCTTTGGCCGTTAGTGCCTGACAAATACCATCACAATCAGAAATAACAACAGAAGTTTAACAACATTTTTTAGCCGTTCTGAACAGAATAATTACAGACATGTAGAGATTTCACCTACTTGGTAGCAGTCCCCTCACCTGCCTCCCTGTGAGTCCCAGAGTTTGGTAATCTAACATGGACATTTGGCCATGGTAAACTAATGAAGTTTTTGTCAAATATTGAAGTTGTTTTCAACACAGAAGTGATTAAATATCAGGAATTAGTATCAGTGTTCATGAGGAATATGGTTAGTAGTAGTGTTCATGTATTCTTCTCCTGATATTAATGTTAATAGCAGCCCTGTGGGACGAGCAGGGAAACCTCCTTCTACACCCTGGTAAAGCTTCCATAGGATCAGTATTATTTCATCCTTAAGTGCTCAGTAGAATTCAGTGAAGCCATCTGGGTCTAATGTTTTCTTTGTGAAGCATTTTACATATATCTCTTATTTTGAAAAAAATACCTTTTTTGGGAAAATTGTTATTGGGCTACTCAAATTATTTTTTCCCGTTTTTGAGCTTCGGTAACCTGTGCCTTTCAAAAAGAGTTGATTTTTTTCCCACATTATTGAAAAAAGAATCCTCATTTTCTAACTGATTCCCTGAATTATGAAGCTTTGCATTCTAGGATTTTCATAATAGGTATTCTGAGCCCTGTGCACGTTTCAGTCTTGGGATACTTACCTCGTATACATGTGATCATCAGAATTCAACTGATCCCATGAAGGAATTCTAAAAAGTATTAGAATTCCAGGCGGCTCCCTTCCTGGTTCTCTGCCACATCCACACCACTTGTCCTGACTTCCCTGGACATACTGTACCATATCCTTAAGCATGGGACATCACTGGACACGTTCTCCAGACAGCAAGGTGGCGCTAGAGAAACTGCAGTTCACTGCTTTTATTTTTGATCACTTGGGAATGACTATCCTTTGTTGCCTGACACCTTATCAGTCAAATGCCCCTATTTCAAGTTTTATCCAGTGTTTTAATTGATTGAAAAAAATCACATATCTTTTTATCTTTTCCTTCATTTGGAACAGATAGCAAAATCCAATCCTTGAGAACTGAATATATACTTCTAGGCTCAAAAAGCTTTCTTATAAATTCTATACCTCTGAGGCCTTGAATCTAGTTTCTTATAAGTATAGAAACAATAATCCAACTAAGAAAAAGTATTAAAATGTTTTAAATGATGTTATATTCGTAATAGATCTAACAAACATATTTCTTCATAGCTGTCTTTACAAATGTCCTCCAGAAAAATGATGTACTACTGTGTAGGCTGGAAGAAAAAATATTCTCAAATCTTTGACAGTAAAATACTGAACTTATTATGAATGTATATATATTTCAAAAATGTCTGATTTATAAGCTGGTCTAATCCTTGTCTTTTATTTCTTTTTCTCAGTACCAGATGAAAGCAAATTACATTCATTGGCTGGACCCAGACCAGGTAAGAAATTCCTTGCAACTGAATTTCTATCGCCCTTCCTGGAAATCCCTGTCTGTTTTAGTAGCAGTTGGAACCTGTTTCTACCCACCCGTCACTGAAAGGCTTTCTAATTAATACATGAGATGTCTCTGACGTCCACAAAGATGAATTATTGCTTGGCTGTGTGCACAGTGGCATAATGTATGCTGACTCAAAATGTTTGAGAGGAAAGAAGAAAGGTTTCCAAAATATTATAAATACAAAACTTAAATCCTACACCAACTGAATACTTAAGTAACAAAAATATTGAAAACTGGAGAAGTTCAAGTTTCTTTCCTACTACAATGACTTCCACATTAAAACAGCAGGATAGAGAGCTCCAGAGTAAGAAAGATGTGGTCATTTCTTTCTCCTAAAAGGAAAAAAAAGAAAACATTTCCCTGTTACCCTGTTATCGAAGAGAGCTGTCTTCCCTCAGGAAGGGGCTCCGGATGGCCTGGAAGCCCCCTCAGATCTCTCAGGACTCCAGGGCTTTGTCAGGTGAAAAGCTCCATGTTGTCTAATTCCCAAGCTTTCCCATCATCGCCAAATGTTATGCCTTCTCTCCCTTTGCCCTTCCTTTCTCATTTATTCACATTAGTTACAAACATTTGAAGCTACCTACTAAGCTTGCAAATACTGCATTAATTTCTCTCCTCCAGAGGTGCCTTACTTTAGAGAAAAAAATATCCATTTGACTCTTAGGATTGCTACTGCACACAACAAAAGGGTCTTGATTTGTTGCCGTCGCTCTGTTTCTAAAACAAAGAAATCTCTCCTACCCCTGAGTGTCTCCCGTGTTTATGTGCCAATTACATTTTCAGCAGGAAGTGGCCCCAATGCCTCATTACCTCCATCATGTTATAGGGGAAAACTAGATTTTTTTTTTCTGTTCTTCTTTCTCCGGATTCTCTACTGACAACAGCAGGAAAGGGATGGCTCGCAGCTCTTAGATATTTTTCCCCATTCTTCCTGCTAAAGAGCCTAAGAAGTTAGATCACTGTGAAGGAAAAGATTTCCATAGGAGAGATGAATCACCACATGCTGTGTGTTCCTACCATCCTCTTCCATTAAGTTCCCTACTGCTGAAAATATTTTTAGGAGTTTGAAAAGGAAGTTTTTCTTGACTGAGGGACCCCAAGGATAGCCTACATTATTTTTATCTTAATGCATGGTCCAGCCCACAGTTCTCTTACATTAAGACCTCAAAATTAATGCTGTTTTACCTACTTCCATATGATTCAAATCAAAATAATCTGTGTGGCTTTTAAAATTATTTATCTGTTTGGTCATTCAAATCATATTCTAATCTTGGTTAAAATCTAAACAAATGACTGATAGCCAGTAATTAAAAGTTATCATCAGTCTTTTTAACTGAGAACAATGTCATTTTAGTGTAACTCTGTAATACTTTAGGTAAAATGGAAGTCAGCAATGACAGGGTTTTAAAGCTGCCAGGTAGATTCTTACAAACTCCACATGGCAACCTTGCTTACCTCATAGATAGGAATAGTATCAATCTTTACATCACATGAGCCATACAATTAAATAGAACAGGTTTCATTTTGGCTGCATGTCTTCTTTTCTTAAAATGGTGCATATGTAGAATTTAATATTTACATTCCTTGAGTTGCTACATGTGTGTAACACAACTCAATTCCTTTCCTTACCTTTAACCTCTTTGGGCATTGGTCATGGGAGAACGGAGGTGTTAGAGATTGAGGTTCCTTTAAATCTGACAGTCTGTTTCAGTTACAGAATAATTCTTAAAATTCACCACAGGTAAAACAATCATCTCATCTTTGTCCAGGCAGTACCTACTAAAAATGTTACCAAGTTGAATCTTAACTTATAATGTTCAGTGATCCTACTTTTCTCACTCGTTTTAAGAAGCATTACATAACTTTTGGCTGTAATATCTTTTCTCCTGAATATTTAGGTAAAAAACTGGTATCTATTTTGCTTAAAAAAAAATCATGGCTTTCTCTTTAATTCCAGAAATGTAGGCAGCTTTAATACTATCCAAGACTATCAGGAAATTAAATGGTATCTGCTGACCTAAATCTCTCATCCATCCTCTTATTTGGGATGATATTCAACATTTTAATAAATTCATCCAAGCTAAAATTTCTTCTGAGTCAGCTACTTAGTGCATAGAGAGCCATCTTGTGCCAAGTTCCATTTATTGGTCTGGCTTGGGTACCTCCCAATTTTGTGACAAGGTTTTTGGCATCTTTCCCTTGGCTTAATCTTTAAGTGGTTGATTACTCAGAGCTCACAAAAAAAATCAAAGACCCAGGTAAGATAAGTCTTTCTAACATTTTGGCCCCAAATATAGTATTCCTCCTACTCCTATGGAATCAGTCTAATATTCTTAAGATTCCTTTAATGACCTAACACGGGGCCTCCCCTAAATGGTGCCTGGCATCCCAATTACCTTGGCAGTGAAGAGAGCCAGTGATTCTCCTACTGATAATCTTACAGGGCCCCCTCCACACATGAGGGTTATTTACATCTAGAAGTGATAAGACCGTCCCAGAGAAATTACCAAAAATATGCCTATTGTTCAATTCCTTTAAGAAAAAGCACAAGTTTTACTGAGCTTTGAAAACCCAAAAGTACAGTAGATCCTCAAATTACAACTGGCACGACATACTAACAACTTGGACTAATTAGGTTAATGGAAAATTCATCCACCTCTTCTTATCTATAGCGTGTTCCCAGGTAAGTATCCAAATCATAACTGTATTGCCTTACAACCAACTTGAGTAACAACCAGCCCTCGGGAACTGATCAAGTTGTAAGTCAAGGGTCCATTGCATGTGAAACCTCTTTTTCTGTCTCACTAATTGAATAACAAATCCTAAAAATGCAAGGTGGGGGGTAGAAGAAATATTTTAAACAATGAAACAAATTCATGGGGCCATAACAGTTTAGAGGAAATAACATCAAATTTGGCATTTGCCTTTTTAAAATCATCCTTAATTTTGAATTTACTTAGAGTTGAAAAGTATGTCTGAGAAGGAATTCTTAGGTTTTTCTTCTCATATGCTTAACAGATACCTAAACCAATTGTTTAATGGTCCTCTGCATTGTCAGAAAGGTCTTCTAAATTTTACTTTTTTTGAGTACCATATTGTCTTCTTTTTTGTTGTTTTGATTTACTGCTTGCAACTGTTTTAATATGTATTGACTGTCTGCAGAGATCTTTGTTGACGCAGCTCTTTAAGATGATGCAGTGCTGAAGAGTGCCAGAGAGTTTTTCTTTACGAGCTCTGACATATTAATTAGCAAAGTGGACTAAAAAGCTTTCCTTTTTCTGTTTTAATTTCTTATATTCTCAAACACCTGTCTATATAGCTGTAAAACCGGCAAGTCTGCAAAGTAATGGCTGGCAGGAAGTTCAGACCTTTCCTGAGACAAGTTTATCAATTAATGAGCAAATACTCACTACCCAGCCATGGGGACGCTATAGGCAAAATACTGTGCAGCCACCACATGTGGTTGGAACACAGTTGATGTATGAAGACAGCAAATACCTCATCCTTCAGCTGGTCACTGTGGGCTTAGGTGATGGGGCAGACAGTGTACGAGAGAGTCGTGCTTTTGAGTGTTTGTGTTCTACCAGCACATGCCTAATGTTCTGAGGATAAAGGGCTTAGACCCAGTCGTGTATCTACTTCTAGCGGAAAGATGTGACACATACATATAAAGACATCTGATAAGTGCTTATTTACCTTTTGTAAACTCAGCTGAGCAAGGCACACAAGAGCTACAGTTCTCTATCACACTACTATAATTCAGTAAGTAGGACACAGACATCTTATCTGACCATTCTTACCTTCATTTCCCTGCATTCATGTGTATGTAAATATGAATATGGGAGTCAAGCAGGGACATGTATCAGAGAGAAATGTGTTATGCATGATACACCTGAACAATAGCAACTGTACATGTGATGTGTATCCATATAGTAAACCTGAAAGTTTAATATTGAAGTTGCTCCATTAGCAGACCTTATATTCTGTTCTTAAATGCATTGGATATGAATTTCAAACCTAGACTATTCAGACTGTTCAGATGTGGCCTAGGAAGTCTCTGGATCCATGTAAAATATTAGAACTTTTTAAAAACCCAAGAGGATCAGATAGTGTACTACAAAAGCAACAACTTGTTAAGTGATATTTCATGTGTTTTTTTGGCTTTGTATTCCACATTTCACAGAATATCAAAATAAATGCATGTATTTAAATTTGCAGAGGTAAACCATGATCTTTTTCATACAAAGTTTTCTGATTGGGTTGCTTTTTTCATAATTTCTGTATAACTTGATGAGGAACCAACATTTAAGTGTTTGTTCTTAGTGGATAGAACTCCACTTTCTCTCCTCATCAATTGTTCAGGTAACAGAGGATAAGTCTGTTTAAACATATATCACTGCTGGTAACTTTGATCTTTTATCATTCATTACATAGGATGAAGACAGTTTAAACACAAGAAAATTCTGTATTTTTTCATGCTCTAGCTCTCATCTACTCTTAAATGTCTTTTTAATATGCTTATTTATTACTCAGATATAAAGAAAGTTTGTGCATCTCTATCACGAGTAAAGAGGCTTATCCAATTCAAGTTTGAAAATGAATGATTTCATTCCCTCTATTTATGAAATGCCCACTGTAACAGCCATTATGAAATGTAACAGAGAGTTACACAGAAATAAGACATAGTCCTGCCTTAGGAAGTCTGTGTAGAATATGAGAAGGGAGACAGAATATATGTGTCTGATGACATATTTCTTAGATACTTTCATGCTGAGAAGTATAATATAAGAATCTCACAGAGGAAAAATTGCTTGGTTCTGTTTGGGACTGGAGGGTAGCTGCCATGTTTCTGAAAAGAAGCACACTCCATAGCAGTAACTCAAACAGAAAATGGAAATTTAGAAAAAAATCTAGCACTTTTTAGGCAAGTAGAAAGTTATGAAAAGATGAAACAATGAGCAGTTCAGTGTGGTGAAGTGACAAAGTGCCAGGTTGAGCAACTAGGCAGAGATTCGATCATAAGAAACTTCTGCCAAATCCAAAAGCATAATTTTGCCATACCAGCTCGGAGACTTTAAACAGACTTAGGAGGGGAGCAGCTACTTTGGCTTTCTAATAATCTCAATCAGAGATTGGGAAACAAAAAATGAAACAAAAATGGAAGGTGAATAGGATGTGGGTTAACTGATTAGAAATGAGAATGGATGGGCCGGAGGGTTAGCTCAGTGGTACCGGTGCCTGCCTTGCAAGCGCAAGGTCCTGGGTTCAATCCCCGGTAACCACATACAGTGCTGGGCGTGGAGACTCACGCCCACCAGCAATCAATACCACATACCACAGCGCCGGGCATGGTGGCTCATGTCTGTAATCCCAGCACTCAGGAGGCAGAGACAGGAGGATTGCTGAGTTCCAGGCTTGCCTGGGCTACATAGTGAGCTCAGAGCCAGCCTGAACTACAAAGCGAGACCCTGTCTCAAAAAAAAAAAAAAAAAAAAAAGAAATGAGAGTGGAAATAAAAAAAATATTTCAACAAACAGACGAGTCTTTTTTCTTTTTAATCAAACATAGTGAAAAAAGGGTCCAATTTGATTGTGTTTTAGTCAGCTATTTTTAAGCTATGCTTCATGATAAAACCATCAGTAAGCATTTATTTCTTGATCCCATATCTTAAAGTAGGCTGCAGTTTGCTGACCTCAGCAGCTGAGTTCCAATCACTAGAATAAGACCAAATTCTCTGCATGTTTCTCTTAGCCTTTCAGTGGTTTCAGAGGTATGTACCGTGGATAGCAAGAGAAAAAGGAGAGGAAAGCATAAGCTCCATGCCAGAGCCTTCACCCATTGGACAATGGCAAAGGTAGTAGAGGATAAGGATAAGAATGAGAAGAGGGAAGGGTCCCAGGCTGTCACAAACTGTGAAGGAGGAAGATTGTATATGAAAGTAGACAGACAAAGCATGGAAAGTGGGAATGAGGACAGAAGAGGCTGAGTTGCCTCCCAGCAGGACCTGCGTGGTGCAGAGGAGAAGCTTTGATGGTGAGAGCTGCAGGAGGGCAGAATTTCCAGTGTGTGCTGGAGTTTGGTTAAACTAAAGGGGAGGGGGGTCAAAGATGAGGTTAAAAGTAAACAGTGTTTTGCCAACCGTGAGAAGATAGTTGGTCTTAAGAAGGCAAGTCTAGGATGGAGGGGAAATGAGCCAGTGAGAAAAACTAAAGACACTGTTAGGAGCTGGTAGCACAACATAAATTAGCTTAGGGGCCTCTAACCTTGCCAGTGACTGAGGGTAGCAGTGAGAGGCCTGCCTTGTTTAGGTGGCTCTGTGGTTGCCCAGAGGATGAATCCTAACTTATCTGGTTCATAGAGAAAAGGCTTGGATTCTGTCTCTGATGAATGAGGACATCAACAGTTTGCATAAGAAAATACTTCCAAGTTTACAGAAGAGAAGACACTTAACCTTCTACAGGTGTGGAACTTGTGAGGTAACTTTAGCTGCAGCAAATTTCAGGAGACAGGAGGAAAACAAACAAAACAAACCAGTGAAGTGGTTCAAGAAGGGGTAGGAAGTGGATACACCGTAGATGACCTTTCTAAAAGGTTAAGTAAAGAAGGGAGAGGGAAGAAAGGAGCAGAGAGAGAGAGAGAGTAGAAGAAGAGGAGCGAAGAGGAGAAGGAGTAGGAAGAAGAAGAAAAGGTTGTTTGTATTGCTCCAATGTTATTAACAAGAAACTCTGGACCATGTTTTAGCATGAGAGAAAAGAGCTGTTTGTGAGAAAGGGGAGGACAAAGAGAGAGGACGTTGCTTAAGTGACGGACCTGCAAGTGTAATCTATCGGAGCTGGTCTCGGGAGGGCAAGTCCAGGTTGCAAGTAGAATGCTAGGAACCCTTGTCATGTGGATCTAGTTGTAATGAAGAGAGGGAAGGGGGAAGGACATCAGTGCAGCCAGTTGTCCCAATGATGTCAAGTCTACACACAAAGACAATATAGAGTCAACCAACATGGCATCAGAAAATAAAAGCACTAGAGATAATAAATGAACCATATTGGGGTATGTCTGAGTTATTCAGAAAAAATGGATTTACTACTATTAAAATATGTATTTTATGCTGTTCACACAGTTACTCTTCATTTAGGGACTGGGTAGAAGAGGCACTACAATTTTTTCCAAACTAAAATGTTTTCTTTCACAGTTATATTTCCAGTTTTCTGCTTATGGTGGATCACAGAATATTAAAACTAAATGGCATATGGTATTCCTCTAGTCTTGTCAATTTATTTGAGAGTAGAGTGAACCTAGAGAAAGGAAAGAGATTCTACCAAAGGTCCAGCCATTTAGGGACAGGACTGAAGCCCACACCTGATTTCCCTTTCACCAGCCTCTTACTCTACTAATTTTGCCTCGTTTAAAAACAAAAACATTCATTAAAATTTTCAAAAATTCCCCCCAAATTCAACAGAGATAACAGAAAGATAAGTGTAATGTAGCACAAATCTGGTATGCTTCTACCACAAAAACCTGCCAGAATTGAAAAGGCTTCTAAATACAAATTTAAAAATGTATGTTTTTCTTAAAATTATATGGACTTTTCAACAGTCTGTTATTATTTATCATACTTTTTACTGTTACTGTGATGTGATATTTTTTGCCCTACCTATAAATAGATAGGAATAATTCTGAGTTCCAGTAGGATTTGGTGATGTGGGCTATTTGAGTGTATATTTGTCGTGTTTATATACTGACAATCAGTTGCCCTCGAAGCCTTGCTTTCCTCCCGCCACCCCCAGCACCGTCCGCTGCCGCGCCTGCGCACCCTCTGACTCGCAGACCTGTTCAGCTGCGCTCGCTGGCCCTGTTTGCCTCTCTGATGCCTCAGAGCCCAGCTAAAACTGTTCAAGAGCCCCGCGCCTGCAGACCAGGCTGTCTTACGAAGTGCCTCGCTTAGCTTTGGCTGTCTCTGCGTCTGCTTTTGTAGTTTTTAACTACTCTCACATTTTCTTGCTCTGGTTCACTCTTCTGTTCCAGAGCCAGTCAGCCCCTGTAAGAGATGAGGAAAAAAATGTTTTTAAATCTGTTTTTCTTATTCTCACACATCCAACATGGATTATCCTAATATGCGGACAGCACAGTTTTCCATCCTGACCGCTCTCCAGCCAACGCCGACTATGGTCCTGTCCCTTTGTGCAGTTCTGACGCTCTCCCTGGAAGCTTGGGTTGCCTGGAACCTTGTTCAGATGCCAGTCACAAGTCTCACTGTGATCTGCGCTTCTGGAACTCATCTATAAATTGGGGTTCCTGTGAAGGCCTCGTTGGGTTCAACTGACTTTCTGGAGTAGCTTGTGGAGCATTTACCTGTTTCAAAGCATATTACAGAGGGTGCAAATGAACAGAGGAAAGAGAGAGGCACAGGACAAGGCGTGGGGGAAAGATCCGACCGCCGTGTTTGCTCCCTGTGACCCACCTTCCAGGTACTGCCTGGTATCCAGCAAGCCAGAAGCTCTCAGAACCATGTTCTTTTCAGTTTTCCTGGAGACTTCATTTCAAGATGTGATTGGTTACATCACTAGCCATTGGTGGTCACCTCAACCCTCAGTCCTTCCCTCCTCCCCAGAGATGAAGTTATAGGACTGAAAATTCCAGCCATCTGACCCCTGCTTGCTGGCCCTGACAGCTGCCCCACTTCCAGGTGATCTAGTGGCCACTAGCCGTCTCCACAGGAAACGTCATGTCGAGATGCCAACGTTTCAGGAGCTGATTGCCAGGGAATGAGACAAAGGCCAAATGTTACTTCTGCGTCACAGTCCCTAAGAGCACTGTCAGGCCATGTTTTTCATTTTCCTTCAGTCAGGACCCATGTCTCCTTTATACCATACTATAAAAAGAGGTGAGAGGAATAATAACTCATGTACTGTGCCAATATTTAACATGGGTTGGTAGTATCACATGTGCCAGTACTACAGATTTGTATAGAAAATGAATTCTTCCTCTAGGTTGTCATGGCTACAACTGTAGGAAAAGAAACAGAGAGCACAGTTTATTCTGGGGTGGGAATATAACTCAGCAGCACCAAGCCTTTCTGCCAAGTGCAAAGTCCTGAGGTCAGTCTATGGTACTAAAAAAAATACCATGTTCTCAAGATATAAATACAAATACCTGGAAAAAGTAATAGTAGTTACTTTTATTAGGATTGGGATCTAGTGGATATTCTGTTTTACCTATAGTATATAAATATTTACATTGAGATCATAAGGTATGAATTAGTTAATGAATTAACTAATTCATTAACTAGGAGGTTTTTATACAATAGATTATTATTATAGATTTTTATAAAACATAACTTTTTTTAATTGAATTCTTTATTGGTACAATTTATATACATCTCAAAATCACATATAGCATTGGGAAATTTGTACCAGTATATGCCACAAGTTAATTCTCATTTTTACCCATATCCCTACCCACTCCCCCCTCCTCCCCCCTTTATACATGCTCTTTTATTTTCTTTCTGTATCATATTTATTCCTTCCCCTCATCACATTCCCACACCAAGTTTCCTATAGAAAT